>DWEI01002738.1:0-13827 GCA_018245875.1 Mysoria ambigua | reverse complement strand
AGTGGGACGTAAACGTAACCGGTGAATCGCGGGAATGTTCTGCATTCCTCTGCCTTCGGGGATTACAGGCGTGAAGTTACGTCAGTCTTGCTTTTTATTTTGACTACCTCGATGGTCATATTGGTTGCAATTGCGACTGCTGAAAGAGAATTTTGTAGTTGGGGCTCGCAGTTAGGATATGCGTCCAGTTAGGCCTGCCTCTTCGGAGATTACCGGTGTGATAATAGGTTTTTTTTTTCATTTCATTTCAACAATGCTACAAATATGACATGTTAACGTTTTTAAAAAGTTGCCATTTTGCGGATTAAAAGATTATACACGTCACGGCAATGTTGAAATCGGTTGATGTCCGAAGCGCGCGGCGCCGCGTGTACCGCTCGTGTCGACTTGTCGTTTCACCTATTTTCTTTATCTGATATTGTTATATTTATAGGACTCGTAGCACACGATCGACAACTATTTCGTTCGGACACGTCTCTTAATACCAGCTAGTGTTTCTCTCGATAGATCATCTCATGCCTTGATGCAACCGAGTTCCGATCAACGATCTCGCTCACAACCGGTCGACCGACGATAAAGCATTGTTACGTAGCCACTAATATTGATTGTCATTGTTTTTATCAACAAATATTTGTATACTATATTTGCCATTATATATGTATATTTGATATGATATTTGTATACGAAAATATCGATTACGTTATTATGAAATTGATATACGAGTATGTACATACTTATGAGCCGATCGAGGGTATTTATTATATAATGGTATATAATGATAAATATATCCCCTGACATGAGCTCTGTATAATTTTTACTTTCAATTAAATCTTAACTTTTATTATACTTTTCGTTAATAAAATGACATAAAATATGGGATTTCTACATGATTTTTAACCTTTATCCGATTCTTTCAGAAGTGATTACAAATTCAACGATACTTTTGTTGTCCTCATAATGTAGATATGCATTTTTATATGCCACTCATCGATGGAATATGTTCCGATGTTTCAGACATGAGAGAGACGCGGAGACGTCGATGTACGCAGGTGGCGAATAGGCCGGTTACTGGCTGATGGAGGAGTCGATGTCTGAAACCGGCGTGCATGTATGAAGAGTGTGACGAATGTAGTGGAGGCAGGGCAGGCCTACAAGGTAGATTTCCGGTAAACAGTGCTCTCTGCCACCCTCGTGACAGTGTGAAGCGTAATGTATATATGTATTTTAATTGCACTCTCCCCATGGTATGTATATGCTTAACTGTTTTACGAAAGAGATTCAATTGAGAATAATTAAGCTCTTAACGTTATTAATAATTCGTTTTATGTACCAAGTTTCGATATAACTAGTCCACCGACGGGCGTGCTGCGAATAAAGCAGTTGTTTCTTGATACCCTCGTAGTAGCCTGTTTCCCAGCAGTACCTAAACCGGAGTATAGATTCGGGTGCGCTGTGTCAATAGGCTTTCCTCTATTCCATAACGCGTATAAAATAAGTGGAAGTATGTGGGAAGTAAGTGGAAGTATTTGGGGGAAAAACGGATTAGATTTCTATTAACATTACATTCGAAGCGTCAGATCGTTGACAAGGTAACGAGTTTTCTCATCAATGGATCACCATTTTAATGAGACTGAGAATAACAAACAACATTTCTTATCTCATATTTTATATCAACGTAATTTACACAATTCATATTGGACATGTGTCGTTGTGAAATCGGCCCGTGCGACGTCGCCGAATAACACCCCGTGGCCGTTCACGTGGTCGCACACCGCACGATTATGTAAACTCATCGTGCGGGACGGTGTTGTGAACGATTGGTTCATTAGATCATTCGGTACGGGCGACGAGGACGTATGTCTGTGCGAATATGTTGATACAGATAGTTTTCGTTTTTTGTCATATTTTCATTATTGTTGGTGCTCAGAACGATTTTTATATGGGGTGAGTGAAAATGTTTATCGTCGTTGTACACTTGGTAAATTGATTTATATTATAAGAACCGTGACAGTGGTTTCGATTTCAAATTGCCGCTTCAAAGGTACGGGATTCGTATACATGTCTAGGGTCTCTCAATTTGTAACAACCTTTTGTACTTAATGTTTGTAACATTGAATAACACTTAAGAGAATCAGGAAAATTAAGATATATTTCTTCATATTTTTATAAAGTAATCCGTATAAAATACATCATCTTAATAATACAATAGATCTATCAGATAGATACATGATATCTAAGATTCATATCAATCGCCGAGGTAGATGAGCAGGCGAGCTAGGGGTGAGAGCCGAGGGGCGCAACGCGGACGCTAGCTCGGCAAATCCTACTTATGTATACTTGGTATTTTAGACAATTCTCAGAACATCTTTATAAATTGTAGCCTATGTTTTATTTTGGTGTACAAGCTATATTATTGTAAAATTTCATTAAAATCTATTCAGTAGTTCTTACGTGAAATAATAATAAACATCCATCCATATTTACAACCGTTCGCATTTAAAATATTAGTAGTATTTATATCTGTCGTAATACATCTGTAGAGTAAAAAATTCTTGTACAGGTCCTTTTTAGTTTCAGCACACAGTGTAAGTATCAAAAGTCAGGTTTCACTATTTTCAGTAACGTATTTGAAATTTCAGTTATAAAGTTTACAATATTGAACTGCGAACGCAGTACCAGGCCGACAATTTTCATTTATTGAAGAGTGACATTATAGACTACTGGACAAAGCCATCTTTAAAACATGGTGTCGTTGGGAAGGCTATGGTTCCCCCTTCACACTTCGAATGGTTTGAAGAGCAACTAGCGAAATTGGAGCTTGATAGAGAAATTGCTGTTGAGGATGTTCATGAGTAAGTCATCACCGACATATCATCATCAGTCACTTCTGGATATATTATTCCCTTAATGAGCATTATTGCATTCTGTTCTCCAGTCTTTAAAACACCCTTTGACAAAGTACTAAGTATCAAATGTAAAAGTAAGGGAGAGGTAAGAGGTCTACAGCTGAAAATATTTTTTTATCATTTTATCTGCCAAAAATATATTTTATATTTCAGCAATATATGTTTTCCTGGAAGTTACGTGAATGTTATATGTATATTACAGTGATTACATCTTCATTCTATTTTTAGGCAACTATACCAGATTTGGTGAACGCCACCCTGTTTACATACATACATATAATATAAACTCAGAAAACCTACAATTTTAAAAACTGAAATGTGCCTATTTTCCTTTTGTTTTGGAAACAATTGTAATATTTTTTCATATTTATAAACATTTCAGATATTTAAATGCTATGGAAAGACGACAACGCTCGGGGTCGTATAAAAATGTCTCAGAAACTGACTTTGATGTTTATAATTACCACAGATATGACGAGGTTCGTTAAATAATTATCAAGTATTACTTGTAATTATCAGGGAATTGGTTGCGATTAAAAATGATTAAAGTATCAATAGTACTTATAGAAGTTCATGTAGAATGTTTAAATTATGAGGTTTTGGAGAAGATAGCACCTCTTGATTCATTAATACATCGTCCCGTATATTCTACTCCCTAGTCTTTACACTTTTAACAGAGTGACTATGGCAGTTTTATGAGGGTTGGTGACGCGTCTCGTAATTCTTTACCATTCCTCTTGTATTCTCGCCTTTCTTGTGCATTGACAGACTAAACCATCACATATTCTTGAAATATAGGTATACCTATGAATGCTTAGTGCTTGTATATAAATTTTTCAATTATATTCAAAAAGATGTAACTAGATCAAGTTTTTAGTATCAAAAAATTTCATCCTATGGCTCAGAAGATGATTATGGAAGCAATAAAAAAATCACAAATTGCATATATTTCTATCGTGTTTCTTCTATCTGTTGACATATGACTATGATTTTTAGATATCCGATTATATTAAAGAATTACAATACGAATATAGAAATTCTACCCAAGTATCCGTATCGGTGGTAGAAGCTGGTGAAACTGATGAAGGGAGGTCATTATTTTATATTAAAGTAAAAGGAATCAATGCTTCAGAACACAATCCCGTTGCTGTAATTGAAGCAGGAATAATTCCTAGGGAATGGATTACTGTACCATCCGCTCTGCATATCTTAAAAAACTTACTCAATGAAACTCAGAAAAGCCTTATAGAAAATTTTGAATGGGTTGTTATACCAGTTTTGAATCCAGACGGATATGAATATACTCATACAAATGTAAGTACTGAATAAGATAAAGCCTTAATACTACCTCACACAAATTATGCAGACTTTATATTGTATTCACTGATTATTTCATTTATTTCTTATCATAAAATGTTACAAGTTTTATTATATGATATCATTGTAATTTTCGATATAATAATCGTTTGTGCTAATAATAAACATTACACTTTTTTAAAGTTTGTCGTTACAGGATTTTATTTTCCATTGAGAATAACCTTCATAAGATTCTTAATTTCAGTTGCGGCTATGGATGAAAAACAGAAGCATTCGTAGTAATCTGGGCTTTATATGCCCCGGCGTTAACATAAATCGTAATTTCGATATTTTTTGGAATACGTTTGACTCGAGTACTAGCCCATGCAGCCATCTCTACAGCGGCGTCGGGGCATTCTCTGAGCCAGAGTCGAAATTCCTCAATTACATTCTCGAAGAATTTGGAGAGAGAACAAGGCTTTACCTTTCTTTGCAACATGGTGGTGATACTAATGGATTCATATCCTATCCATGGCAATATGAGAGAGCAGCAAGTGGTATGTTCAGGCAGCATCATCTTCTCGGTTTGGATATGATTGATGCTATTAATGGAACCTACAGACTAGATGTGGGATTTTCCGCGAACGGTGACAGAGCTTCCGGTACAAGTTCTGATTATGCCATGGAGGGAGGTGTGTTGTATACATTTAATATTGGTATACCACAAAGAGGCGATGGTGGTGTAAATGTTCCCGTTGAAGAAATTGTTCATTTTGTTGAAGATGTGTGGAATGCTGTGGAAACAGCTGCTGTCAGTTTAATTTAAATTGTTATATGACCAATCTTGAACATATCAGTAATTACATATTCAATTCAAATTTTTATACAAAAACAATTGTAGATCGTTGGGCACACAAATTTTTGTGACTGCCTCGGTAATCTTATTCTTTGCAAGTGCAACTGCTGATCTAAAGGTCCTAAGTTCAAATTCCGGGTCGGATATTATTGAAGTTTTCTAACGGAGACTTTCTAGTAGTAGCTTGAAGTTTCAATATTTGCTCGGTGTATGGCAATAACCTAACCACTTATTGTATATTATGACGTCGTTTTTATTGATAAAATCGAAAACAATAATGGGAATTGTGAAAATACGATTTAAAAAAAATTATTCGCCGAAAGCTTGTTCCATTTCATTATGGGAATTATATCCATATTAATTTAAAAAAGTTTGAACAGAACTGTCTTAAAGTAAGTTAGACGGAGTGAGTTGTTGCGGGTCCTTTACTTCGTACGGATGTGATCACACCTTGCCAAATATTTGAACTCACGGCTATACGGTGCTCCGCGAGGAACCGTTTTGGATTAAAATGTATTGACCCAGTTTTTTCATCTAATATTCCCACAGCCCTCTCTTGATAGGTTGTTTCCACAATATAACTTTTTCCACAATAAATCTTTTATATTCAAGTCTATTAGATTTAACACATCGTATATATGTATACATTAGTAATTTTTTTTGTTCAATATATTAGCCATAAAACAGTATGATGAAAAAGATTCTGAATTTCTTGATCGCGAATACCACAAGTCTAGTGCAAATTATTAAAGTGATGTTGAACAAATGAAATCATTATCGGGTCTTGAATTTATTATCGTTGAGGAAATTCTACTATATACGTTACATACCATAATTCAGGGCTACATTAGTTATAGGATATGATAGGAAATTAGATCTTACCTTTTTAAAGTTAGGTTACCTAACACCTGGTACATGGTGAAATTGCCTTTACGGTTTTTAGTGGTGAATGTTTAAACTGGCCAGTCAAACCTCGGCGCCAGGGTAATAAAAGTTCAGGAGAACCCAAGATTGGAGCTACAAAATATTTCAAGTTTGATGAAACTGTCCGTCTTTTTGGCGAATGATGGAAACCTTTAACGGTAATAGATGTTAATTTGAAATTCAAAAATGATAACTAATGACCACAGTGAGAGGCATTGAGAGAGATAGAAATTGTGATGCAAAAATGGTAACTGATATCCATAGAGAGAGGCGCACCCCAGGATTTGAACCCAGAGTGGAGACTTAATTCTGAAGCATTAAGTTATCATTGTTAGTCATTAGCTACAAATGACATAGAAAAACGAATGGAAAACGATCTACGTTTTGAGGTTAATACAGTTTTTGCGCGCAGCACAAATCATATGATATCAATTGGCGGTCCATTAAATTACAATAACCTTTTTATGGCTTTGGAAACAAGGCTCTGATACTCATTAATTTTATATCGCAGTACATAAATAAGTGCGCTCAGAACTATGGATATCGACCCAAAGAACTCGTTGACACGGAAAGCGCTGGAAGCTTCAGGGAATTAATATCCAAATTGAAGATTCAGTATTTCGAGGTGATATCGAAACGATCGCATTTATGTATATTTTTTTCCAGTTCAATTTATTTTTGGAAACTTATGTATAACTAAATATATATGTGTCATGTTTAATTACTAGTTTCACATATTTATTGTTCAATGATTATTTACAATTGCAACGTTAAAATTATTCAATAAACATGTGAATATAATAAATAAAATAACAAAGAAATATAAAAGCAAGTTATAATAAATAAACTTATTGTAAAATATCCTTGTTAGGCATGGCTCCCTAAAACACTGCCAGCATTACCGCGCTGTATTTAAAGGCTAAGCCTCTGAGCGACAAAACTACCAGCCCTTTGGTCCCAAGAGTCCAGAACAAGTTTGGTCGACATTTCTGATTTAATATTATTTATTCGACTGCTGATCGAGGTATTAAAGTTTTCATCCCCGGATCGGATGTTTTTAGCTTCAAATTTTAGCAGGAGCTCAGAAATGGGCAATGTGCCCGGTGTATGGCGGTAGACTCACCTTATATTTCATGGTTGGACTTTTAATGTAACCGCTGAAACGTGGGACGTGGGAGTGCACTCCAGTCGTCTACTTATTACTGCGTGGATTCGTGTTGCGTTATTTATTTGGGCGTTTCTTTACTTGTTCCTTTTATTATTTACAATTAATTGCACTTTAATTCATTAATGTAGTACCCATAATAATGATATTTAATACTTACAGCAAAAAAGCTAGGTACATCTTAAATGGTCATTAAGATAAGTATGTGTGACAATAGGTTGCCTTTTTGGTCGTGTTGGTTGCAGGTGCAATTGCGAAACGGGAGGTCCCGGGTTTGATTACCTGATTAAACATTACAAAATTCTCTGATTTACATTCTAGTAATACTTCAGAATTTTGATATATGCCCGATGCAAAGCAATAGGCTCACCACTTATTCCATAGTGGGACGTAAACGTAACTGGTGAAACGTGGGGGTGTTCTACATTCCTCTGCCTACCTATTCGGGGATTAAAGGCGTGAAGTACCACTACCACTACCAGAATTCTATTAGAAATTTTACAAGATTTTCTAGTAGACAAATTTCTAATTAGAAAATTTTGTAGCGTTCGACCCAGGAATCGAACCCGGTACCTCTCGATTGGCAGTTGCACTTGCAACCAACACGACCAACGAGGCAGTCGAATAAATGAGGCAGATGAACAAATGTACTGCGTGTAAAGTTAGCGATTCGAGCGGAATCATACTTGTATAATATTTAGCAATAGGACCGATAGTGACAGAAAATATTTTATGTAAATCATATCATATTATTGTTAAATTTATCAATTATTTATACCTTTCATGTATATTTTTTTTATAAATAGTGCTTAATTTCAATGAAATGATAAAATTAATTTAATAATCGTATAGGAAAGATTATTTGATGATAGCCGTGTTGTTAGCGAGTCATGTGTATAAGGAATTCGAAATGTGATTTTGATGTAGAGAAGGTGGTTCCAAAACTTACAAACGTAAATCTATACTTCTTAAGCTAAAAGAAAATCAAAAAAGCTTAAGAAAATTAACTGTACGAGTACAAGATACCTGAGGACAAATAAGAAAATGCCAAACAATGTGAGCTCGTCTTAAAGTTAGAAGGTAGGGTGTGGACGGAAAATATTGCTTCGAGCTGAGACGTGACGTCGTGTTACGAAGTGGACACTAGGGATGAGGATTTTATAATATAAGATGTCGATCAATAGATTTTAAATAAAAAAAATGTTTTATTTTATTCCAATGTTTCCTTTGGTAATGTAATTGTTTATATTTTAATTGCCTATTTTCATATCAAATACCCAACTGAGTTTCTTGTTAGTTCTTCTCAGTTGTGGGCACGTTGCCAATTAATGCAAACTTATCTATAATGACGTTTATATATGATTGCAAATCCTATATAAATAAATGATTTTGACTTTTGACTATGATTTTGAATACCTGGTAAAATGCTCTTGTACAGTATTCATACTTTTTCCCTTCGATCATGCAAATTTATTAATAATATTGCGTTTGTTTAGAATTGACCTTTTCTTGAGGATATATGGTTTCGTATTTTTGTATGTATGCAACGGTACAGGACTCTACCATGAGTACAAGTGGTGTTTTCTGTCGTTTGATAAATTTAGTTTCAGTCATATTAAGTTTCTGGTCATCGATGTTGATATATTGGTACATTCATTTATCGTCCCATCTCTTACAACGTCTAAGCCCCAACACGTCTCGGAGAGAAATGTCGCACGTGAAATATCTCCATTTTAACGGAACACTCGATTTTGGGACTTCATTTGGACATACGTTGCAATGTAGGGGACATGTCAGGACGCGGTTGAAACCGGAGAGAGTATTTTGCCTACAGAGAGGCTGGGAGGTCACCTAAGTCTCCTTCGTTCTATTAAAATCAAGATTACGCAAATTGAAAAGGTATTAAAATCTGCGCAAGGTTCTCTCATACCAATTTCTGCAGCTAGAAAGTACTGTTTCCGATCCGACTTGAAGGGCATGATATTCAGACACAATAGTCTATTCAGTGAAGCAAGACCAAGAATGGCCAAATACGCTTACGAGATATTTAATTCAAACGAAACAATATAATGAAAACGTGTAAAAATACGCCGAGCTCGCGTTATTTTCACAAAAAGCCTTTACAATCTCGCGTTGAAATTTATTTGGAATGCCGCCAAGACTTTTGTTCTGGCTTGGCAGAAATCCACCTAGCCATGCTTTTCCATGGTGAACAGTCTTTTCGTTGGGAAAACACAATTTTCTAAAAAAATTATATGTAGTACAAACCGAGTGGGAAAACTCTTGTAGGTGTATATATTTTTCGCTATCCACCAATTCACACATTCAACTTTCGTTGATGACACGACATTGAATTTTCATATACATAATTAAGTCTGAAACGGTCATGACCGTTAATACTATAGAGAAACTATATTATGTTATAAATGTACGAAATGAATGTCAAAAGCAATATGATCCGTCGGTAATGATGAACGAGAATGAATGGATAGTGTCAACTTCACCGCAATAGAGGGAGGATAGGTTAAATATTATTCTGGCAATTCTGGACGCTCTGGTTCCACAATTAAATTATAATTTTATAACTAAACGGGACCGCACATCGAGAAGTCTTGGGTTCAAACCCCGGGTTGCGTACTATCCAATTTTTCTAACTTTAAATTTTTGAGTATTGTTTCGGAATCTAGATACGTGCTCGGTATGTGGCAATAAAATATTCTACACCTCTTTAGGGAAACTAGGCGTGATTTTACGTTTATTCTTACCATTTTACACAATTTGGAACTATAAAACCTTATTTATTTCCCTTCTTCAACCAGACTAACGTTGACTACAGTAATTCAATTCAAATTTCAAGATCACAACACTATGCAACAGAATGAGCCCGCGTCTAACTTCGAAGTGGACGTATTCTGACCTTGCTGTGTTTATATGTTATATATGTATATATTACGTTCTTAATCATTTATATACTTACTTTTAATATGATGATTGTTGTACAATTTGTCCCTGTCGCTGTCCCTGAATTGTTGAAATTAAGTCCGCCATTTGTAATTCATGTAGCTTTAGATTTCCCAAGAATAAATAAAAGTGGTTTTACAGAAAGCAATTAGAACTTGAATACACGTGTAATAAAATAAAAAGGTCTGAAAATTTCTTAACAGGGCGAATCGAGACTTGTCCTTTGGGCAAGTTAAACGAGATTCATTACAGTTATTAAATTTTTATGTAAGTGATTAAACACGAAACTTTATGATGGTGCATTTTTCGAGTGACGCTGTTTAAAATGAGAATTCCCTCTTCCCACACCGCTGAGTAGGTACTGGATCAGATTTCAATTTGGGCGATAATTCCCTTTTGGCTTCGCCGTTTTACTGCTTGCTTTTTACTGTTCGTTTATCAATTTTCGTCAATACTACGTAGAACCTACGTGGATATACGTATTACCTGTTATCCGCTTTCACCTAGATTTTGAACCTTGGTATTTTTTATACTACGAATTGTAATTAACGGGTCTTTTCGATGCTTTAAAGAAAAACATATTTTTGTGTACCTAAGATTCATACTCTTATGTAAATAAAAGAATTGTTATAACAAAGAATTTGAGAAGAAACGCCTGTAATTTCCGAACAGGTAGGCAGAAGGAATGCAGAACACTCACAGAGCATAGTATCTGGTATGCATTTTAGTATTGTTTGAGGTCATGGATATTATATCTGCTGGTATAATAGCTATTGAATACTAATTAAAAACATTGATTTGGTTAGAATATAATACAAGTCGTGGCTAGCAATAGTTACCGAAGTACTTTCTATAACTTTCGACATGAGCACCGTCTGGTGTCGAGTGACTGAACTATACCTAGTGGTATAATCTGGAACACGGCGTTACTGGATAATCCAGAACGTTCATCGACCTATAAAAAGAGGACACGTTGGTCTGAATATTCTATTCCTTTTAACAACACATCCACTTAACATACGGCGATAAAAGTATTGGAACAAATTAATTGTAGTTTTAATTAATGAATTAAGCACTAAATTCTGTCCTTGCGAATATTCGGCATAACTATATTTATCGACACATTTTATTTCTTCAAAACCCAGCTTTTAATAATATTGATCATATTTTGTTCCCAATACAGGGATTTCGTTACTTGATCCGATAGTATAAAAAATAAACACACTAATCTTTGCCCGTTAAGGTATATGCCCCAAAGTTCTCGACAAATCCCTCGGGCGACTGTAAAACGTCGAAAATTCAATTACACTATTGTCATTGGAACAAAAAGTCGGATGCACTAGTTCTCCGCTTTGTAATCTAAATTACTTTGAGATTTTTGAATCTAAAGAGCGTTATAATCATGTATTTCATACGAAAATTTCATTATATATATTTTATTTATTATGTATATTAACATCATATAAACACCATATAAACTTCATTTAACAAGATAAAGTATGCATCTACATCCTCTCTCCCAGCCAGGATTAGTTAGGAGAGTACTTCAACAAATAAAGTTACATCCCTTTGTTTAAGGAGTTGTACAGAAATAAATGATAATACAAATGTAAGAACGAAGGAAAAACGAATTTAAAAATGAACGAATGACTTTACTCACAAATAGTTATAGTCGAGTGTCCTTGTTGATACTTGGTGTGAGTCTTATTTATAATTTTGTTATTTTTCAGAATCAATTGTATTTCAGTTGATATGATTTTTGTAATCGTGCCTTCTGTTTATAAACAAATGGAAAAATGCAGCATATTCTATATTATTCAACATTTGAAAAGTAATTGTAGTCGGATAATAAAAAGCGTGTAAATATTTATTAAATGCGAACTTTGTAATAAGTCTTCATTCCTTGCAGTTATCTCAATTGTTTCATGCGAGTATTAGCGGCGACCCATCTGGCTCCAGCCTTGATTGCTTCCCAAGTCTCGTAACCAACTTGCTCAATAAAATCTGGATCAACTAGGAAACCCATCAAACTGTTATTTATATTCCTGTACGCTGGCAGTTCGAAGGTGTACGAAAGCGGAGCGTGATTCGCCTGGACATAGTCACTGGATCCTCCAGAGACACGGTACAAAATCAAGTAAACGTTACCAACGACATAATTGGGTTTTGAGGGCCATTTGACAGCGTCGATTGCTTGTGCCATCTGCACGCCGACCACGTTTAAAGTCAACGCGTTCGGAGGGAACTGTCCAGAGCCGAACCCGAAGAGGATCATGCTCCCGAAACTGTGCAGGTCCAGGTACATCTCTACACGGTTGCGGTGTTGGTTGAGAATGTTCCTGATCACTTGGGTCTCAGGCTCGGAGAAGGCGCCGCGCCCGTGGAATGTATCTGAACAGGCCGAACTGCTGGACGCCGTTCCCCACTGGAAGTCGAAATTGCGGTTGAGATCTACTCCCATGCAGAAGTTACCAACGAGGAAACCAGTGGCGCGATTCTTCCTCCAGTACCGCGACTGAAAATTAAAAATATAATCTCTATTATATAACAAGTATGTGTAGCTGATAGATTTTTATTTTAGTTCGTAATCGATACAAAACTTTAAAAGAGCACAAAATTATCCCGTAGCAGAAGAAAATTACAAATGAGGAGTAAATATTTATATTCTTATGTTGATTAATCGGATACTGTTACATTATTTAATTTAGATTCTAATTTAGTTTTTCTAGTTCCAATGGTGGCACTTTGTTTTCCTGCCTGGTATATGGCAATCCAAGCGACTCTCTCTCAATAGGCTCACCACCTACTCCATAGCGGCATAGTGAAACGTAAACGTAACTGGTGAAACGTAGGAGTGTTCTAAAGTCTTCTTTTTCAACGATCACAAACGTCGTGCTACGTTTTGTTTCCGAATTAAGTTTTATATATGCTATCTATAACATAAAATGATTGTGAACGAACAGGAATAATGGGCAAAATACGTTTGGGCAGGTCGGCGTCCAGATGTGGAGATAGACGTACCGATATGGTAATTGTCAAATTAAACTTACCGAAGTGTGACTGAACTCATATCCATCTGGGTTGGCGATTGGCAAAATGATCCAATCGATATCGTTCACAAGATCCCGGTCTGTGACGTCAATCACCAGCTTTCTTATCGCGTACAACGACGCCGGCAGGGTGACCCATTCCCTCGCGTGGAGCACCGACTGGACCATGATCACTGGTTTTCTTCTATCCTGAAAATATAGCCAGTAGTATTGAGCAAAAAAGTTGTGTGTTCAGATATCAGCTGATGGGTGGGTCGGAAGTCTTTGAAATCGGCGCTGCGTAGAACAGAGTGAAGAGGCATTTGTCGGTAAGAACACAAGTATTTGTCTTATTTAAAACAATCGTCCATAGTGAAGTACTATGAATAATAAAATTACTGGCGGTTGAGGCTTCAAATAGTTTTTAGTTTCGTACATAAAATAGCCAGCATACATCTGTTTCACAATGTATACCTGGAAGTTGGTAGTGGATATCCTCAAGTACTTGATGTCGCGACCCTCGAAACTTCTTCCACCAGACACCACGGTGACCACGTTCGGGAAACGGTTAGCCAGATCCACCAAATACCTGTCGACCTGAAATTATTTTTTTGTCATCATCATCATCATCATCAGCCTATTCTCGTCCACTGCTGGACATAGGCCTCTCTAATAGCACGCCACTGAGCT
>DWEI01002737.1:0-13829 GCA_018245875.1 Mysoria ambigua | reverse complement strand
GAATAACATGGACAAATTAAATTTGTTAATTTTCCTGTTGCCGTTAGTCCAACCATCACTCTAATTTATAATATTTATGTTACAATTATAACTAATTTATTTTATTTATGTTATAATTATAATATAGCCATATTGTAAAATAAAATATAAACGGATGAATTTTAGTAATTGTCAATGGTACCTACTCCCATTGTTTACTTGTGAAATAATTATTTTACACACATCGACACAAGTCGTAGCCGTCCTCTGTCGTGCCAGTCGCACCGGTACGTCGACTGAAGCCTGATATCGCCAATAGTGCACTTACTACACACAATCAATTAGCCACTAACATGTTTGATACATCGATCTCTCCGTTCGATGCGTAGATCAGAGAACGCTGCTAGAATGGACGGTCGGCTGTTCAGTGGACGGTAGTGCTAACGGAATCATTAGCCTACTTGTCGTGAAGGCGAGCGGAAAAGCTGAATAATGTACGTGGTTATATATTGAAATCTTTATGGTCTAGTTATATACTAAAATTATTACTGGCAACGAGTACCAGATAAATACTAATACGTAAAATAATAAAAAAAAAAAAACGTAACTTCACGCCTGTAATCCCCGATTCACCGGTTACGTTTACGTCCCACTATGTAATAGGTGGTGAGCCTATTGCCATACACCGGGCACATACGTAAAATGAACGAGCGCATATTTCGAAAACATTTTATCCGCCAAGCTTTTGTATATGGCTCCAAGTTTGTCAACTTCGGCATCTAAATAGTGAAAGCCAATAGTATGCGATAGTTCGAAATTGAAAAAAAAAAACAATTAAACTTTCAACATTCCCAACAATATCACACTCAATATCAGTTGAATGTTACCTAACTTAGAATTCAATGGACCGTCGGTACAGTGTAACGAATTGAATTATTTAACGTACCTCGCTGGTGATATAAGACCAGTACAATAGTTCGTTTGCATGATGCCATTTTGAGCTATGTAGATCGCAGCTGGCGATAGTTCTGTTCAGTGTGTGTAACTCCACACTGCACACATCTATAATGCAAAACTAGCACGTGTACTATTATACTTTGTCTAATTCCTCTTTGAATGGTTCCTTTTTGAATTTAATAATAATTTTTTTTGTAAGTATCATATACAGTAATAAATTATGCACTGGCCTTGCACACGTTTGTTGTATTGAGATAGTTCCAATAATTTTCGACTTATTTGCGCTTTTTTGTCCCGAAGTCCCGCGATTCCCGACAATCTCGTTACGATGGGCGGGAGTTCAAGGAAAAGAATCGTAGATAGACATCGAACAATACCGGTAGACATATGTGAATTGAGTTATTTCATTAATACCTAATAATATATGAAAAATTGAAACAATTTCGGGCATTTTTACGTTATTTGATAAAATAAATAAGTACCTCTTTAAATTGTATATAAATAAATTTTTATACGATACTTGATAAAATATGTTCAGAAATTATTGCTATTTGGTATAATTACATGACGCAACCATCGCGAGTTTCCACTAGAACGATACCGTAACAACGCGCCAGTAATCCCGAGGGCGTAGGCGGAGGCGTGTCTTACACTCATCTGGTTTACCAGTAAGGTTTACGTCGCACTGTAGAGTTGGTGGTGATGTTATTACCATCGGGCACATATCGACTCCTTGCTATTACTAGAAAACCTACGTTTAAAAAATTCAAAATTACCCCACCTGGTATTTAAGCCCAAAACGCCTTGATCGATAGTCGCGCTTGCAGCGAGCACAAACAAAGAAACAAATTTAAAGGCAGACAATAACATTATACATATACCGCCAATGTCTTATTTATATTTTTGGTTTTCAAATACAATTCTTTTGTTATCCGAACATCAATGAACATGACTTGGATTTTATATTTAATTGCAAATGTATCATTTTCTTCTATACTACTTTGCTTAATATATATACAATATATGTACAATATTAGTATGTTTAACGAACAGAAACTATAAAACTAACAGATAGGCTGTCTTACAATTGAGCCCTTACAATAGATCCATATTCGTCTCCTACTCTGTCAACGCTCATCTTCCTCAGAGGCTACCGTGTCTTCGTTCATATCGCCACAAGTGTCCAGCGTCGATGTGCTCCGTCATCAGTATAATATAGATCACTGTTACTGTTCTTACAACGCATTGTCCGGTAACATAATGATCGTGTTACTGTTTGGCACGAGACTGTTAGTTGCGCGCGTGCGGCTACTGAACGGTAACCCTCTCACACATACTTCTGTGATTGATTGTATCCTGTTATACAGCGGCGATTATTAGATCATTGATCGCTATACTCCTGTCGTCATCCGAATGCGATATGAACTGAAATATGGGTATGAGGTCGACAATGTTGTACGAACTATAACATTCTAATGCTCGTCATATTTTTTGTTAAATTAATATCAATATTGATCGAGTTTTACAATAATAACTATTCTACAATTATTAACTTCACCAATACTCGAATAATACCATTAATTTAGCTAGTTTATTGCACAAAAAACGTATCTTCACTAAGATCACAATACAAATGCCAAACATGAAAATGAAAAAAAAAAAACGCAACTCACCCGTAACAGGAGCGTCGCGAGCGTCAGCAGGAGTCTCGTCCTCTTCATGTTTCAGGCCAGCGTCAGTCGGCAGCCTGCAAGAAGAACGCACTAGGTGAGCGGGCGGTGTGGGCTGCGGGCAGGGCGCGCGCGGCGGCGCGCTGCGGACGGCGCTAGTGTCGCGGCGGCGCGGGCGCGGCGAGCATGGCGGCGCCGGCTGGTCACCACTGAGCAGTGACGCAGTCGCCGCCGCGCGCCCGCCCCCGCCGCGAGCGCGGGGCCGACCCACTGACCGACTGCGGCGCGGCGCCGGAACTGCACTAGCTGCGTCCCTCGTCGCCGCGCGCGCTCCTGTTCCGGCGAGAGGAAGTCGCATGCGACCTTCACCTTATCAATGGTCAAGGTCACCCCCTCTTATTCACGATTAGCGTTTACTATCGATTTGTGCTGGTTCATTAGGACATTATTTTCTTTTAGAGTGACGACAGATACAAAGTTAGGAAATCTCAACGTGTTTAAATGCAATATCTTTTTACCAATTCTACATTCTAAACTAACTCTCTGTCAGTTCTGACTTTATTGTGTGTAGTCGGACCCTCGAATAAAGAACAGGAACGTATTTAAATGATACCTAATATGCTAATTCTTCTATTATCGTCAACCCTTTCATTTTTTCCACGGCTCACTCGGCTGCATTCGGGATGAGAAAAACTCAGACCATAGTCACGATGAAATCTTTCCCAGTAAATTAATAAAAACACGCATACCCTGAGGTTATAAACTTACAATGAATTACAATTACTTATGTTCCTTTTTATGTTATAAGTCTACACCTGTTTTTATGTTTCCTTTTAAGTGATAACATGCTGGTGATTTTCGATGTACTATAAAAGAACTAGGCGTAGTTACGAGCAACAGACCAGCATGCAAGACCGCATCGCACGGTCCTAAGCGCGCGCGCACGATTTCACTCGCGCGGGCGGTGTGTCGCTAGAAAGCCGCATCTCTCGGAGCGGCGGTCCAGCGCCGACTGGATACTATTGAACGAGCGAATTCGTCCACTTCAACTGCACGATTAAACAGCCAATGTTCAGTTGTGGCCAGTTTCGTTAATTACAACGACGAAATAATTAAACAAGATATTGGCTCAATTGCTGATCGGGAGATCAAGTTTCTGAAAGTGACGTGCATATATGAAAAATTGTAAATGTAGAATCGTGGCAGGTCTGCAAGAGTATATTTGGTATTTGGCTATCTACCAGCCCTATAGAGGACCTGGCGTAATAATATAATAGTAAACATTTTTAATTTACGTTAAAATAATTGGTCATTCGTTCTACATACTAACACGAAAATTATTAATCAATTAACACATATTTCATTTGTAACATATAAGGTACTCTTGGTGTTTTACCCGAGCCATAACTAGGACGCCTGGTGTTCGCCAGCTACTACGCAAGAAAGTGCGCCCAAAGGCATTTTCTATTTTCGTATAATCAGTCGGAATATTACAATAATAGTTGCAGTGGGTGCTGGCCGCGCTCAATTAAACATCACGATCGAGAGACCAGGCGAATGTGGGCCAAGCGTAGCGCAATCAGCTCGATCGAAATCGATTCGTTGTCAGTTTGCCTTAAATAGCTGCTCGTCGCGAGGAAACCGCAGCGCGCGCCCGCCGCGGCTCTGCATCCGCTCGGACCTGTCCCACCTGCGAGACGTGATCTCTTACCGCGCCTTCATTACCACAAATAGATTACACGAATCCCTTCTCTTGACGCCCTACACGATTTCTGTTCGTGTTTGATAATCGACTCGTTACGATGTTTGCGAATTATTATATAAAAACGATTTATGAAGGAGTACATAAAAACAAAGAAGCGCAAGAAAACGATAAACTGAATGATTAAAAAATTAAAAGTTATACCTAAGATCACTAAGGCGCATGCAAAGTTTTCTTATTAACAATCAGAGAATAGTATGACGTAACATATATGTCACAATAAAAATTAAACAAAAAACCAAAACTTAATTAATGGAGATGATCAAAAATTATTATGAAGAAAATCGACATATAATATATGCTGGTACATATGCCGGTATATAATCACTCACGAAACATTTAAAAGTGTAATTACCAATGATCTACAGCTATTAAATGTAAATTCCATACAAAATTATCTCGTGCACATCTTAAACGAAACCTCTAGAACGCATTTTGTTCACGAGAATTGTAGTGCAACAGAAGTCATTAGACACATTCGTTCATTCGAATCTGTCGCACCTCCCGCCGAAGGCACTTCGCGGAGATCAGCTCTCGTGAACATTTAAGTGATCTAACCAGCCATTATTGGTACGCCGAAACACTTATCATCCGTCTGCTAGGTGGACGGCTGGTGTTATCCTATTTTGCCGGTCATTGATCAACGTCCAGTATTTGGTGAAAGCTGCTCCATATTATCACAACGCTACTTCCTTGTTTCGTCCATTAAACATCAGTCATCATTCCTCTGTGATAGCTGCTACCACCATTGTTTTGCAATACTACGCTTCAAATATTTAAATTATGTATTTGATTGAGTCACGCTTTATTTTACGGAAATCCAATGTTATAAGCAAAGATTAATTTTGCAACTTTAACTACTCAATTTTAAAAAGCCAAATTTGATTAGCGTAAGTACAGACCACGTTATTACAAAAATTAACCATACATGAATGGACATGTTTGTATGCAGTCATCTAGGTAGACATTGGGGACATATAATTATACATCTGGTTGAAACTTGAAATATTGTTATTATAATTAAACGTTATTGTAACGAAAGCGATGTGACAGATGAAGACTAATCCGCGACGTTCGGAGTGATGGTTCCGTGGAACGAATATAAACGGTAGCCGGTTTTAAGTCGGATTTTAATCAGCTTATCGATTCAGAATTGACAGGAACCTGTTTTGGTACATTTATTGGTATATTGACATTTATTATGACTGCGAAAGTACACACGGTCTCAGCGAGAGTCGGGCGAGGCGATGAAAACTATATGCGAGGTAACAAGCCGCCGTTCTTGAAGAGAGTTATGTTAGCAAAAAGTACGGAGCCCGTCGAGACGGCATTGTGCATTCTAAACGTTCACAAAACGTCTGAATTTCACACGAGATGATCAACAAAAAGCGACGTGAGTCGAAACTATACGAAGAACTTTCGTTTTCTACGTATGGTTTATCTGCGAGGCTATGCGATCAGTGTTTAAAAGGCTCGCCTTTTGCAACAATCCGCGTTTAGCTCTTTGAGAATTCAGCATAGATTGTATCTCAATCGGTCACACTCTACGGTGCGCCATTATTCGTTTCATGGCGCTTCGTGTTCTCTAGCGCAGACATTATGACAAGCCTGCGAATCGCGCTCGGAGAGATATCACTTTCAATGTACACTTACGAACTCATGTCTCGTCAGATCCAAAATTAGACAAATCTGAATACACGTTTTTGCACTCACCGTTGGAAGTTGTATACATATTGTTTACATTTGAATTACATTGTCAGCAATCTAAAAATAAAAGTATTCATACTTTCTTTTTTTCATCAACATTTGTATAGCGATTATTAATTATGATAAAGGCAATAACTGACAGTGCGATCTATCAGAAATATTTTTTATGGGAAAAATAAATCATTCCTCGTTTAACGCTGTTCTCAGTGTTCAAATATTGAAAAGTAAATGTGGGCGTACATTAATTGATAGAGTGTATGTTTCTGGGGAATTTTTACATGATATACTATCTATTTATCATCGTTCCATTATATCGGATTCTTGTATCTTTACACCCATCGTATTATTAACATTTTTATTATCATACCATCTCGCCAGGGCCGTTACGACCTTTAGTTTACAAATTGACATAAATTAAAACCGTAAAATTGTATTACACTGTCTCTCAACTAGCGCTGACTGCGTACTCTCGGTACTGACTGATGTATTCGCCACTTTTTTATTTGCCGAGTCACTTTCGGCTCTGATTGCGGGCGCTAATGCAGCCACTTTTAATTGGTTTGTAACGAGCTGAAAGTTTCACTTAATTAATGGATGGGAATGGCCCGAAAAATCTCTCTTCTCTTCTCCATTATTCGCTCGGATACGACACGTTAGAAAGTGAACCATTTGTAATTGGATTAAAAACTGCAATAATCACGTGATTTTCATGTGATGGCACTGTATTCACTCCCTGCTAAGTACCCAATTAAAATGGGTTGTGCCGACAATTTCTCCAAGTCGAAACATGATCTGCGTCGTAAAAAGGAAAATAATCAGACTCCATTGAAGCGTTTCGAAGAACAAAACGATTTACTAACGTGCATCGCCCGCTGCCGAGGAGAATTAAATTAATAAATTGATGAAACGACGCATTGCGAGCTATTGTATTAGCCAGCTTTCGTTTCTTTGTGAAAAAAAAATTGAATTGTCACTTTTATTGCCATTATTGTTGTAGTGAAGTTCTAAACGGCCATTTTCCCATATGCTACTACAATTTAACCGTCAAAAATTGGCTTATTTTTATTGTTACATCTATCGCTACTTAAGGAAATAATTCTAAGTAATATAAACTCCACTATGGAAAAAATGAATCTTTATCTAGCTTGAACCAGTAGAAGGAAAAACTTTTGCTCGATTAATCGATTAATCCTGTTAAAAAATATTTAAGCATAATATTTCGGCCCCGAATGTTCATTTTTTTAAAAACACAAACTGTGTTATGAACTCGAGTATAATATATACAATGTATGTACTTACGTTATATTAAGAACTATACCGACCCTTTTGTGTTTTTATATCGAGCGATTTTAATCAATATTTCATTTATTATGTTAAGTTTCATTTATTACATATAAGATTTTTTTTGTAATTTCCCAGATATTGTTCCGATTTTTTTAATTTAGCTCTTCATTAACATAATTGATAATTCATACATAACAGTTTTCCAACGATTGACACGAACCGGGGAAAATTTATCTACTTACAGGAGTTAGTAGAATTGAACAAGACCTCTATATATACCTACTGGTTTAGAAAAACTGGAAACATTGCTCTAATTTTCTATATGCGTTAACATTATTAATTACAAATATACAATAAAAATCTCAAACTGGATAATTTTAAAAGAATATATTACAATGTTCATAATTCAATATTAAATTCATTCATAATTCAATATTCTAGATTGAAATTCTTCGTTTTTAACTTACTATACTATATACATATAACTTACTACTATAAATGCACGTAATAAATATTTTAACAATTGTGCCTGACTCGACTTATTGAATCATACTTATTGAATTAATAATTATCTGTAATTTTAAGTCTACATTTATATGCAAACTCTACTCATAAAGTTATTTTTTACATATATGAGCTCATTAGACAATGAGACAGTTCTTCGAAATTTATCAAATGAGACGAAATTAGCCGTAAAACATATAGCATATTGCCATTTTTCACCTAGATTTATTTTACTAGGTATTGGACAAGAATATTTTTTTTAGAATTGAATACCTTAATTATGGTCAACTTAACAATGATAAAAGCGATTGTCAACCCCACTGCTACACTGACATCTTCTCCACTACAGCTGAGGGTCTAGAGAAAATTACACCAAATTACTTCAGAGCGGATCTGCAGAGCCACGTCTGAGAGAACAAGCTATCTGTGGCACGATTTAAGTTCTCCAACAAAATGTTGATATTATTGTCCAACGACGGGAAACCAAAATCAACTGGTAAAATAATATTAACAAGTTTTAGTTAATAAAAGACATATTTTGTTTAAAAAGAATAATAAAGATATGCATAGACACAGTTATTATTATGCATTATCCGGAAATAATAGACTTATGAAATTGCCAACCGAACTGGTTGGCAACGATCAAAAAAAAATACTCCCAAATCGCAATACACCTGCGTGTCGCGCACCGCGTTGACGTATCTGTGAGGTGATCGGATGAGGGGCAGCCGGCCCCTCAAGGTTACGCCACGCAACACTTTCTCCACCCGCAGTTCGTTGCTCTCCGAATTTTCGCATCTCGCCATCAATGGCGGACCTTCGACTCCGACACCATGGAACATTCCAGCGGAAACATACGAAACTCGACGCAAGCGCTCCCGCAATAGAGATGGATTCACGTGACGCTATAATGCTCCTTGACGTTTACGTTCAATGCCCGTGCTAATGGCGATGAGAAACGTAACGTGGCCCACTTTCTCTTTTAAGCACACATGGTCTCTTTCCTGCCGATGGGGCTCCGTGGAGGTAAGAGCGAGATGACGGCACTTAAGCCGCTTCGCGTTGGAAGCTGGGCAGCTCGCTTTCTTCGCCGCACTTGGCATTGGAACCACGCTACGTCCGGTGGTAACTTTCGTTAGTACGTTTCGATTGTGTGCGGCTTGCAAAAGCCGCTTTGTGTCAATCACGCAACAATCCAAACACAATTAGTTAGCCTTTCGTGGATTGCATAACGGTCTCGTTAGATGTCTAATATTTATAAGTAAATCATTTGGTACGCTTTAGTGTTGTAAATTCTTAAAATGCTCAGAAGTTCACTGTCGTTAAGAGATTTACTTTTGTATGTACATGTTATTGTATGTATATGTAAAAAGAATATTTCTAATTTATGTCATATACACCGGTACATATAATTATTATAAAACGTGGTCAACCCATTAGCGTGTCATGTAACATATTATTACTAAAAGGATTAATCCCAAATATATTTAAAAAATAAAGTCAGAAGAGGAAGTGAATTGTTAGAAATACTAAAACGACAAAAACATGAAGTAGGTATGACTAAGTATTAAGCCGGCGAGAATCACGCATGTTTATTCGGTATGGCCTCAAACAGGTAATGGGATATTTACATTTTACGATAATTAAACGACACATTTCTAAGCGCTGGACAATCGCTGTGCATTTACCTTGTAATTATGGAACTAAACGCATTATGTATCAAGCCCAGATTTAACAAATATATGTAAAGAGGACGGTTGTTAAACGCGAAGTAAGCTCGTGTTACTTCCAGATTAGCTGTGCGGATCAGGTAAAGATCAGTCTTATGTTAACTAAAATTAGAAACTATTTACTAGAAAGTCATTGTACATGTAAATTAAATTGATTGTAAAACATTAATTGTTTAATTTTGGGCTGAACTGTTCCCGCGTGAGTAAAAACGCAAAGACAAGCTAAATCCATATGTTAGTGTTAGTGTCACTTAGATGATTTAGGGTACCTGGATATTATCATATACATATATTATATCTAATAAAACAAAATATTTGCAATCTATAGCGTACTAGACTTTCTAACGTTTATAAAGACAACAATAAACACAATATTAACAAAATATTTAACAAAAAAAAGTAAAATTTAATGGATTTTATAAACAATTTCTGAATGTAATAAGAAAGTAATCAGTATTAAAAAGCCAGTCCTCTACACGTGGAGCATTATTTGGCCGTCGCTCCGCTTTGTCTAGATTGCCGATATAATAACATAAAGCTGTCTGGATCTACATCTAGTTGTGACTCATTAAACATTTATAATGAGAAACTCGATAGCGGTACACCCGCACCATAGCAGTAATTAAAAATCCTGAATTGCAGTTTGCGTTGGAAAAGCCGCGCTTGGGCGGTCCGGTTTCAGCGCAGATCGCTCCCAAGACCCCCAATTTCCATTCTCGCGCAGCCGGAACTCCCGTCGGGAGAAACGCGCGGCCGGCCGCCGCCGCTCCGCACTCGCGCCGCGACACCGACACCGCGCGTCGCCGACTCTCCCGTAACCGATGCTCGACGCCTCTCGCCATTAGCCGCGTAGAAATGTGAGGCGTTTTGTTAACTTTAACCTAAATGTTGCCAACGAAAATGTCCGAGCTTGCGAACTGCAGCACCACAGTCTTGCAATTGTCCAACGTTTCATAGTTTTAATACCCACATGTAGTTCGTCTGTATTTTGTTTTATGTTCGTACTTAATCAGACATACTCGTGGTTGCCGCTAGGAGAGACTCCTTTCATGCAACCCTGTCTTTTAATTAATATATTAATAATAATCATTCGTTTCTCACTTTTGTCTGTTAACTAAAAGTTAATAATGCAAGCGTCGAAATTAAAACTTTACTTCACAGTTGAGATGTATCTGTCAAAGATTTTCTAATTTTGAGTTAAAAAGAATCAGAATTTAAATTTCATATTAAATAAATAAGGAATATATTGTGGAATTTGTTTTTATCTTAATTAGGTCCTGCAGTTGGTCATAAAAATGAGTTTATTAGAGGACCATAGTAGCTTCCCAGAACTTCACCGAGTTTAAGTATGGTGTAATAGGTATTTTTTATTACGTTCTTGGCTCATTTTGATAAGTGATAGACACGTCATTATAGTGACAGCAACAACCCTACATATCAGTACGAGAGATCTCCACTCACAGAACTATAAATAGCTCTCGGGCGAGATATTACGAGCCGGCGGGACGCGAGAGAGAAAGTCGGCACAAGGACGAGGTCAACGTTCTCAGAAACGTCGCACGAAAACACACAAAAATGTCATAATTTCACAAAAGCTTACAAAAAAAAAAACAGAAATTTAGAATAAAAATGAGATAAAGGGAGATAATTAAAATAGTGATATTTGGCACTCGGAGTTCTTTCTTTGCCCATCCCTTGATAGACCTGGCGTCAAGATATGCGAAGGCATATTTGTATGTAAACACCCCTTAATTTCATATATGTTATTTCGACGTAAACTTAATTTTTAAATATATATAAACAATATAAAATTCGCTTTCGATAATTTATTTACGTTTTCTTAAACACGCAATGGTCAAACCTGAAGGAATGTCAAGTTTATCTAATAAATAAGGTTATAAAAGAAGAATAAAAAACATACTCTGAAGTAATACTTTTAGTCAATTTTCATAGAATCATTTAAAAAAAAACATTAATGCGTGGGACGCATTGTATTTCACAACTCTAGTCTCCCTCTCGCTACGCACGAAGTGATTCATTTTTTTATCGTTAATCATTATCAGTCCCGCGCTTGGCCGTGGTTCCGGCTGATGGCAAGCGCAGATGCGGCTGATACACTTTTTTTGATATCCCAAATTCGTGGTCTTCATATAGGAAGCGGGGAAGAGAAAGTCCGCCCAAGGACGAGGGCGTCGCTCCCCGGGTTGCGTAACCGCGTGAGATAATTGCCGCGCGGACCGGCGCCGCGCCGCCATTGTATCGGAGCCACAATGCGGACACCGATTTAAGGACAAAGACCCCGATCCGCTTTCTGACCCGTCGCCGAACACATTCCGTAGATGCAATGCTTTCACTCAGATTCTCTCGATTGCGTAAACCCACCGCGCTTAGTGATCGCCGAAATGTAAGCCAATACGGTGTTGTTGACCTAATAAATAACGAAGGTTTTGGACAGTCTTGTTGGTCTAATGATTCAAGTGCGATTGAGGATCGAGACGTCTTGAGTTTGAGTACTATGGGATTTTTCAAATTTTGAATTACTCGTCAAAAGTTTTAGTAATGGCTTGGAGACTGCATTTGTACCCGGTGTGACAATGGGCTCACTTCCTACTGGGACGTAAGGTAACTGGTGAAACGTGGAAGTATTTCATTCATCTGCCTTCCTCTTCGGGGATTACAAGCATGGTGTTACACTTCTCACGTTTTGTTTTGTTGTTATATAAAATCGAATATCCATGTATAAAATCCATCCATTGAAATTAATATCTCTTGGGATTTTTATAATGTTCGATTTAGAGTGTAAGAATTAACGATGTTTTCGCGATACAATCGATAACTAATCGTTTAATACAACGAAATACACGACTCTGTGAACTGACAAGTTTAACACATGTCACATATATGTTGTGCGCCATCCTACAGCTCATGTCCAGTCAAGTTTGCACGGTGTTATTAAACAATGAGTCGCGTAAGCGGACGACTCGGCGGCCGTGATCCTGTAGCGGCCACTTTCACCGGCGCGCACACCAAACGGACTTACGAGAGGTTGCGCAACCGGGCCCACGGTCGATCTTACACGCCGGCGATTATACACGAGTGAAAGTATTATATTTTAGCGGAGAAGTTTTATATTGTAGCGTTCGAGGGAACACGATATATGGCCGCCGTTTCCGTATTTAACGAGCGAGTGAGTTGTTATACAATTCCATTTCGGCTTATTATTACGCAACGTTACATTTTAAATTTCTAAGCGCGTATCTATTTTGTATAACGCGCCATCGCCAATGTCACTGTCGCCTCGTTCAAAAGTGGCTTTTACTTTCTGTCGATTTGAGCGTCGAACCGAAATCGGCTTTCGATTTTTTTAATGTTATCATTACGAGTTTAATGCAATGATTACGTAAATTTATTAATGTAGTGAATTCGTTGTTTATATTAATGTGTTTTAACATGCGGAGAGAAATCTTCGTAACCCCCCTTAAAAAATATCATTCGCGCGAAGAAATATGAGATTTGACATTGTTAAAACTTACGTAGCGAAGAAATGCATAAAAATAAAAAGTATGGCTAATAACATTTAAATGTCTCAACAAAAATATGTAACTACATCTATTAGTTACGTGCGTACTGTGAATGAAAACACATAACAGTAGTCCAACAGTGGTAGGTACAGAGCGAGAGAAATTTAGCGATATACCCACATATTCTCTGACACGAAACCTTCAATTATAATAAAATTTAAAAAATATATTAAAATACCCCACACAAATATACGCCGTTGAATACCGAGATAGATTTATTCACTTTATTTTAGTTGCAATTAAACTCGTGCAACTACCAGTACGAAACACAAAATAACGCTTACTGATTTGCACCTTCATATATGTCTGAGGTTTATTAAAATGTTAGGTATTAACCGTTAAGCATTAGGTACTTACAAAAACAGTATTCGGTGGCATAAATTGTTGTGTGTTGAGAGTGCAGAAAACCTGCAATGATAAAAATAAACAGTTAAGTGAAGTCAAATTCCTGTGTTAATATTTCTTATCACTTTGAGATTTACCTACAAACTATTAACTTACGCAATTCGTGTAAATACTTAAAAAGTTCGCTTGTTAAAGTTAAACCACTTGTTTTTATAAATTCAACAAAAATAACTGATTGACTGCCTCGTTGGTCGTGTTGGTTGCAGATGCGACTGCCGATCGAGAGGTCCCGGGTTCGATTCCCGGGTCG
>DWEI01002736.1:0-13831 GCA_018245875.1 Mysoria ambigua | reverse complement strand
GTTGTGTTCAAGTCTATTTATTTTTATTTCTTTGTACATACTATAAATGGATGGAAGTTGAAAAAATTAAGTAAAAAAGATGTAATTAATTTTGTGTTTATTTTACAAGTTTACACGAGATGCTACTGGTCGAAGTCCGAGAGCAATGACACTCGTTACGGGAGTTAAGGATATCCAGCAGAGGAGATTAGTTTTTGTAATCTATTAAATAATCATTTTCCAATTATGGTTTTTTGCTTGTTAAATCTATCCAATATAATAATACTTGTTGCATAAGAAATATCGTATAACATATGGTTTTAGTTATTTCACATGATGTATTTTACACGCTGCAATAATCGCGTGGAGAAGTCTATCATCTCGCGAGACAATCGTCGGTTTTTTTTATTTATAAAAAATGTGTAATCATGTCCAATAAAGAAAACGCACCTGTTGTACACTTTGTGTATATATTTTTCCATTGCGTTTTAAAATAAAAAGAATTAGGTACATCAAACCTAATATTTGAGTGTTCGTAAATTGCAGTTCTTAGAGATGATTCGTACAGAAAAAAATATTTATCTGAAAAGGTAGTTTAAATATGAATGTCAGAATAATAAGAGCGTCTAGACATTCTCTAACAAGTGTCTGTTACTTACATGTATATGCATCAATTGGAATATAAATCATTATTACATATATGTATAAGACAATATTACTAAAAGTTTTATATTACATAAAATTTAACCTATTAAGAACAATGTCGCTATGCCTATCTGCTGATCAAAAAATCTGGGTTCGGCGCCTGACCGACGAGATATTTGAATGAAGAATTGGGTATTGAATATTTCTGGGTCGAAGCATTTTGTCACTGATGTTTCTATGCCGCGTCACAAAAACTGATTAAGTAACAGATCACAAAAGCAGAACGTTACTGAGTTGTGTATTTCACTGTTTTATATAAACACTCATGAATATCAAATAATTAGTGAAAGAGAAATACATCGCACGACGGTCCATAACGAATTTCCAATTCAAACAGCTTTCCTTGTAGTCGTTAAGCACGATGTACCGGCGAGCTTCTTTCATGGAAACTAAAGTGTTTTCCGTGCGCTTCTGTTTTCGTGGCGCAATTAAACTGCTGTTAAACTTCTTGCAGCAGTGTTTGCGGAACACCTGAACGGTCTGCGAAAGTTGTGCGGGCACGGCACCTTGTTTGCCTGCTAATTATCTCGGCTGCCGAGTTGAATCAGCATCCAAAATGCTGACCCCGTCTAAATGGTCAAACGGGACCAAAAGCGTTTCACGGCTCCATTCAACTACGGCTTCCGCCCGGCCCGCCCCGTAACCATAGTGACCGCCGGCTCCGCGCGATTATTTCATTGTATCAACATTCATATCGACGTCACGTGTAACGATGGCACGACCGAACGAGGGGGGGACAGAGCCAGATTTGTCAAGTCTCCATTGAAATTGGACTTCGCCGTCCGCCGCATTGGCACTCCGCGTGACGTTTAAAATCAAAAGCGCAGAAGGGTTATGTAATCCGGACCTTTTTCGGCGCGACTTGTGTTTGGGTGCACGTCTCGTCTTTTGTCACGTATTCTTAATTAAGGACCGGCGGCTGCCAGGCGACCCCACTCGTCACATTTTCGTATCGATTGTGAGAGAGCGAGGTCGGCATTTTGAAATAAATATTTCAAAACGCGGTGCAGTTCGCGCGTTACGTACACACACACACAAAAAAAAAATGGCGAAAATTGAATCTGTTAACGGCCCCTCTGTTTGCGAATCGGAAGCCGAGCCTAATAAACCGCCGCTTAACCTCTCGCGACAAAGCCGATACAAACGGAGTGACATCCCGTCTCCAAAGAGATCCCGCGAAAAAATCCGACTGCTACGTGTCAAAGACACCGCGAGCCGAGGGGCTCTTTGTTGCCTATCGAAATATTTTTTTTAAGCTTAACTCCTTGGCGAATTGAGAGATTAAGTCCTATTTCAAGAGGCGGCCGTTCCCGCGGGGTCGTCCGCGATCGTTCCGTCGGTCCTCATTTCCGTGGCTGCTCTATTTGATTGTTGTTTTGTCACTTCTTCGCGTTTTGTCCGCCGACGGGATCTGAAGTGACAGCCGACGATTCGCACCAGAGCGCGATAAGTGTTTTTCGTCGTTTTTTATAAGCAACTTTGTTAACGATTCGTGTCCTCTTTGTATCCAATTTATGAGATCGTTCAATAAGGAAAAACGCTTTGTTACGTAACAATGACGTTCATCAATTTATTTTATACGTATACAAATTTGCTTGATCGTCGCGGCGATAAAAATATCAATACACGGCTAATTACGGGTAATCGGAAAACTGTCATCGTCTCACATTGGCTTCATGTGCAATTATCATGTTGAAATAGCATTTTCATTTTCTAATTTCGAGGACATGTATTTGACACACATATTCGTCGAATGAGGGACACGGAGCCACAAGAAAATATGCAAATCGCCATAAGGCAGTAGGTAAGCGTTGGTAAGCCGGGTAATTATTCACATCGGATTTGCAAATCGCGCCCGAAGCTCTCTACCTACTTCCGTGCGCGCGAATTAAACTGACCCCATAACGCGCGTTTAAATCAAAACACATGTGCTGAGAGCGGCCGGCTTAGTCGGACGCTGATTTTGAGATGTGGGCTTCCCCTTTTTGCATTCCCTCATGGGTCCCCGCGTCGATTCCTTGGCGGGTGATGATCGATACCCCTCCCTCGCCGCCGGCCGCGACCCACCCGCCCTCTCTCTTAATTAGGACTCGGAATCTGCGGCGGACACACACACACTCACACGCGCACCAGCATAATGTTAATCAACTTTCATTATGCACTAAGGAATTATATGGGTACGCCTGAGGAGTGATTATACGAGTTAAGGCCGCGTCCCCGACCAAGAAATCATACTTTATTATGATCATTCCGCATTCGGCTTTACGGCGGCACCTCGCGGGGCTGACATCGCATTAGAATTAACTGCGCATATATCACGTAAGAGCAGTGTATCAACACTGTTTGTAATATAAGCTGTATGCATAACTAGCTTTGTTTCTAGTTTTCGTCGATTATACGTACTTAGATACTATTTATTTCCGTTTACATCGCAATATATCCGTTCAACGTTGCCTATTTAATAATGGATACGAAAAACGTACGGTCCGTTTCAACACACATACTATATTACTAATAAATATACGAAAGGTCCTCTTATGAAGCATCGATAAAGGCCCACCCTTGTGTTCATATACAGCTCTATTAATGTAATAGTTACATATATTAAAACGGCTGAATCCTTGTTTATAACGCGTGAGATTAGTCCGCGTGTAGTGGACCGCAATATTCTCCGAGTAAACCCGTCTGAAGATTAATTTTAGTTACAGCGTCCATGTGTAATTCAGTGCTTCACAACGTTCCCTGAAATATACATCGCAACACTTTCAGATGCACATGTTATAAAGCAAAATAATTTCAGGCTGATCCAAAACTGAATATTGAAGAGTTTTTATTAGAAAGTCTCATTATCATGGAAAGGCTTTCATTGATGTACATCAAATTATTCAATATTAATGAATTTATTATTAGATCAACATTAAATAACTGTAGTCATACAAAAATTATCATAATTATTTGATGCAAATAACGAGTAAAATTATACAATTGTTAACGTATGCTTGTTGTTGAGTTATGTATTTACTGAGGTGTGCGCACTACGATAACATGCACATGTGAATATAACTTTATCGTATTACATAGCAAAAGGAACAATGTTAAGGGCTCTTCAAATAGGCTTATAATCGTGCAGGAGCTTATTGAAACACGCCTATAGCCTCTAATCTACGGTTATGAGGACAAACCTCCAATAAATCTTTCACTTAGCCAACCCTTTAATTAACGCGTGTAATAAAATTTAATCGATCAAAGCATTTGGCTCGTGGACGACAATTCATCATCTCCTTCAAACTATTACGATAATCCATATGACTTGACAACAGTTTTATACAAACATTCATTATATCCCAAGAGGATTTAGTAAAAACAGGACCGAGTTTGGTTTATTTTTTATTAATATAAATTGATCTTGAATGAATTATGTATAACAGTTGTATTCCAAGAGTACATCTATTTCATCTTTAAATTTAAAAATGGAACGTAATTATTTCAATAGAATAATTGATAAGAGAAATATATATGTGTACAGATAGATGACACAAGTTTCACCTTAATCTAAGTTTGATGTACTCATAAATTACACGATCCCAAGAAAAGTACGATACATATGCTTTTGATAAATGAATTTTCTTGCTTCATTTTCTTCACGCGCAATTTATTTATTGTGTTAACTCGCTGCGATGCTCGTCCAGCTAATTGAGATCTCAACGTTGTGTGTACACTGTGTTTTTGCTTTGCATTTTTGCGGGGTGGCGAAAACGCGACGGCTCTCTTTATACTGGTCACGTCATATGTGTAAGGATTTTCACGGGCCCTTCGGCTAACGTAATAGATGAGGTGTTCTCATTAATTACAAAGAACGTCGAGACCGGCGCGTTCGCCGCGGGCAACTCTGAACAAATTAATAAGATTATTAACTCCTTCCGCCAACTCATTCTCCGCCGCGCGAGCACAGGGGTGATTTAAGAATTGTGACAACGTTTTGACCTACACCACCCACACCACTGAACAAGTGTGGGCTATAAATAACTTGTTTTGAGGTGTTATTGTATAATTTGTAATGTTTAAAAATAGTACGTGATTATGTAATTTTATTTGTAAAGAAAAGAAATGGTGTTACTTGATAAAGTTATTTATCTTTTGAATTATTTTACACAAGTTATAACAATGTTTATATAGAGAAGCTTAACTGCTTAAATTAATATAAAGCGAACCTATGCCTGGTCTGCTCTGGCTAATTAATATAATGATCTTAAATAAGTTAAGACTAAAAACGTTGTTACAAGTGTTTGCATTAAAAACTGCTGAACCTTTTTATCTTCAATTCGTATTCAGGTCAAAAGAGTTAGTTGAATTTATTTTACAATTTCGCTCTAAAAATATATATTAAAAAATCTTTTTATTTATTGACCCAAAAAACTTTTAACGGCTACGAGAGTGCTACGCCGTAGCTCTGCGGTTCTCAGTTGTACGCTTTTACTGCGTTTATTTTTAAAACGTGACAGTTGCAACTAAATACAAACTTTTTCCAACCTATTAACTTTTTACTTAATTCATACGTACACAAAAAGTAATTCTGAAAATTCTTAGATCGCATTTATTACAAAACTAATAATGGTGATTTTTAGAAACAGTCATTAAACGAATTTTAAATTTATTAAAATAAAATTTGTTAGAATAAAATATTCAACTAATAAATTAAAGAAATTTTTGAAAAAGATCAATAACGGTATATAAAAAATAAGTTATATCACATAAGTAATATCACAGTTGTTAATATTACATAAGTTATATCACAGTTGCATCCGAACGCTTTAACGCAAGTGTTTAAATAGTCCAAGTCCCTTGTAACACTGCTCGAAAAATCTGAGCCAAATACAATATCGGAGGAATCAGTAAACGTAATATATAAAAAGGAAACCACTTCTCACACCGCATTCTGTCCCAACAAAGCGCAAGTGTTATTAATTGATAATGAAGTGATGGAAAAATAGTTATTAATGATCGAGCCCCGCCCCACATGCAGTTCTTTATTTAGAGTTACGGCAACGTTTACGGCATCTGAGTGCAACGAATTCCCACCTTAACTACTCAGCAATAAGAACTACTGGTGCATGCAGCGTTTCATGAATTGAACTAAAACTCACCCAATAACATCTATTAACCGGCAGCGTCCGATACACTGTCGCCCAATACATCACCGTGTACAGAAACGTATCAATCAATTTGCCGAATTATAACGACGCCAATTCATCACCCTTCCGGTCGTGAGGTCACCTGAAATGCGAATTTTATTGCGTTGTTATTATCATCTCAAGGATTATTGGTTCTAGGTTCTAGAGGACAGCAGACACTTATCATTTGTTTACATAAGTAGACAGTTTTTTGTTAATAATTATCGTTACCTAAATCATTACTGAATGATACTGGATACTAAATACTATTTGTTTGTAAATATTTACTGTAAATTGAATTGTATTGGTTTTTTTAGTTGAGTGGTGATGAGCGTATCCTACTAATCGTTAGGTTATGGGTTCAAAAAGTAATATTGGATTTTTTTAAACAGATTTTTTAATAAAAATTTAAAGCAATCGCTCGCAATCTAAAATGGTGCCCGGTGTATGGCAGGAGGCTCACTGCTAATTTCATAACGGGACGAACACGTAACTGTTGAAATATACACTCGCATGCCTACCTTTTCAGTCATTATGGACGTAGGTAATGTTGCACTGCTACAAGTTCAATCTGATAAACCATAATAATCAGATCTTATATTAATAATTAAATATAAATATAATTTAATACTTAAATATTTAAAAGCATTCTGATTCTAAATTATTAAGTTCTATAGCTTAAAATAAATAATTAAATTTTCACTGAATTTATTTCTAACCAAAGAAATATTCGAATATTACAATTCTAATCAACCCTAAAAATGAGAAGGGTTTTGTTTTATTTCAATTAAATAGCAATCACAAAGATTTTCCAGACCGCAGCAGTCACTCTATCGTCGACGATTTAAACAGATGTCGTGTTAAGGAGGTCCTCTCGGAGTATTCGTTCGGAATTTAAATTGCAAATTCGTGCGGCGACAGGTGCAGCGTCGCGATTGAACCACAACTGTCTCTTTCTGACCCGAGCGAAAATATTTCCATCTTTGTTCCGCCCAACGTTAAAATCAACGAATAATGAGAGTCAACAAATAAAATTCAAGCGTCACTAATTACTACGGACTCAAACGAAGAGAGGTAATCTTTGCACTCCATTCTGAAAAGGAAATCTCGAGGCTAATGGTGTTAATTTAAAACCGGCCGATGACTGCGATTTTTCTCGCTTAGAGAACTTTGAAAGTGATTTATTAGCGGTACACTTCGCCGACTCGAACGCTCAGTCCGGGCTCAAGCGTGCCAATATAAAATGTCAGTCACACACTAGAGGTCGTCTCGAAACTAAATAGAGGGTGTGATTCATTATGAATGGGCCGGGCGGTCGCAGGTACGGGTTCAAATTAAAGTTTCGCTCATTCGCGATGTGTACAATGCCCACTACTTCGCAGGCCGATCACGCAGCTGCCAGGCTTAATCAATGAAGAAGTCCTGACGAACCCCTGCCACGTGTCTGCTAGGAGAGCGACCCTTCGTAAATTCTAAAGTATCCTTATAGGAAATTCATTGACTACTGAGGTTAGCATTGTGATAAATAAAGACATCAAGATATCAATCAGTCTCATTACGTACTTGATAAGATCATAAGGTTGATAAGTTCATATGGTTAGTCATCTTATAAATCACGAATTCACGTAACTGCTTTAGATTCACATAAATTTTACGAAAAATAAATTGTGTAGTTATATCATATAATATTGTTCCAAAATTTATTGTACGATGTTATTATTGTATGTAAACACACATACTAAGTTAAAGTAATCAAATTGTACCTACATGTATCTTAGCTTCTCTTTAAAACACTATTAATACGATCTCAAAGAAAGAGAACGTCTCGTTAATCTTTGTCGCGGCCCTCTTCGTACGCAAGTAATTAGCTTTCCAATTTTAAAGAGCGCGTCCACGGTCTGCGCTCCCGTCAATCCGCCCCCGTCCGCGACCGAATCGATAATAATTAATTATTTTTGACATAATCACAGCCAAAATCCATTCTGTTTTTGCTAATTCACGTCCCTATAATAAAACGGGACGACGCTTTTAAGGCTCGCCCGGGCGAAATTGATAAAAAATAAATAAGACTCGGCACAACTTTCCGGCAAGTCAAACAAAATTCTATGTTGGCTTACGCTGCTAGATCGCGCGTGATTAATTATACATCGTTTTATATTAAAATCGCCGTATCGGCCAATGAAACGCTCTGTCGTTGGAAATCAGTTCCGTCGAAACACGTCACACATAGAAATATAAGCCACGTACTTATGCAATGAAAAATTTCTAAGCAAATTCTGAGTTTGTACGACTTATAACAATATTGAAATCAGGTTATCAAAATTTATTTAGTATATATTTGATATGTATGTATTATCGTATCGGTACGCGCTACGTTGACATTATGAAACAAATTTTCCACCAGAGGGCCTACTGGAAGATACTTCATTAAGTAGAGTCCTGGTACAGTTGCTGACGTCCATTTTACGCGTGTCGCTTCTGTGTGTGATATTCATCAGGCACCATCACTAGGTGAAGGTAAATACCGTTACTCAACCTCGAAGATCTCACCTTATAGTTCTCCATATCATTTTCTGAGGTTAATGATGTCTGCCAAACCACACTTGGCCTATGTCGCAGACTATGTTCAATACTCTTCCAATTCTAAGAGGAGACCCGTGTTCAAAAGTCGATCAAGTTTGTCAAAAATCTAGTTAGAATCCTGAGCAAAATCAGTAATCAATTTGAACCAATGTAATATTTTGAATTACACCTTGAAAGGACACCCTTGGCTTTCATAGAAACAATTCCTGTGCCGCTGTGCATCCAGTCAGTTGTCGTACCTGAGCACGATAACCCGCACGCCAGAGTCGAAGGTCCCCAAACATCTGTAGCAGTGTACCGGGGCCCCCATGCCGATCTTGCCATTATGTGTCGTGTCCAATATTGACACACTGCCGGTGGCCGCCACGACACAAAGATCCCCTGTCAGTGCGCTCCGATATGGGTCTCTACTATCTTACGGTCAACACAACAACATTCGATACCGGTTTATTGGTTTCAGTACTACCCGCATCGTACTCTGCGTTCATGGAAATTATATATTTCTAAAAATTTTATATTCGTAAATAATTTCTTGCTTGCCTCATCTTTACAGCGTGGACTAGCAACCCTGTAAACAAAAAAATATATGAAATTTTGAATAGTTCATTTTTGTTGGTACGCCACCAAAAATATCAAAAATTCTTACCATTAAACCGTTGGTGCTTTATCTTTCGGTACCTAGTAATATTGTATCCAGTGTTTCCAATTAGCGCTCTTGGAATAAAGCAACTCGTACAAGAGCGCGATGAGGGCATGGAAAGTATAACAAGAATATACTATGAATACCGCAATAAATTATTTTAGTACAAAAAGTTATCGGTATATTATGAATTTTTAAGTATTTTCGCAATATATACATACGTTCTAGCACTAGCACGGAGTCTGGATTTGGGTCCGGTATATGACATTACGTTAACTTACATTTACATAATATATATATATTGTAGTATTTATTATCATGATATATATTATTCCGAGACATGATTAATAAATAAACTAAAACAATTACATTTTCATAAAACTTAATTTTTTTATATCCGTGTTGCAATTTGGCGTTAATATTCAATTGTAATATTAGATTTACACAGATTTTAAAGTAATTCTAATGTATCATGATTAAAATATAATTACTGAGAGGTTATATATTTATGATAATGTAAAATTTATATTTCGTTGATCGTTTGCAAACACAACTGGTCGAGATGTCCTGAGTTCAAATACTGGACGGGATACCATTCGATTTTTCTGTCTTAGTTTTTAGTTAAATTAGTAACGTAGAGTCTAGATTTGTGCCTTGTGGTGAAATGTAACTAGCGAAACGTGACCGTTACAAAATAAAATTTGAAAAATATAATATTTTAAATAAAATATAAAATTTGCGTTTGCCATCTTTGGTAAGCATATCCGCACAAGCTTCTTGTACCCGGTGCGCCGATACTTAAAAATACATAGTGAAAACATTAGCCAGCCCGAGGCGGCCTTGCCTCGAGATTGAACCCGGCGAGGCATGCATAACGAGCGAGGTATGTTTGAACGCCGTCGAATACTTTCCGGGCCGGCCCGCGCTCCGCGGTGCCTACACCTGGCCTTGTTTATTGCCCAAGTACGCCACTTGAACCTTCTTGCTGTTTGCTTAGGACTCCCTGACCTACTTGAGTATGTAAATAATATTAGATTTTCTATCGATTATGTTTCAGTGTTTTCTTACATATAATATACATACATATATACAAACGTTTTATACATGTATGTGTAAAATTACATACATATTTACTTACATCTAAATTTATCATTTGCTTTTTTTATTTAAAGAACAGCAGCAAACACAAGAGCAGTAAAATTTTTCGGTTGCTCTGTTGAAAGAATTTTATTTCTGGTGTTCGAATTTTGATATCTACGACGCTTCGGTAAATATTTCCCTAAGACATTTTTTTGTATATTTATAATAATAATGACAAAAAATATTTATAAACATCTACTGATCATACCTTGTCCCAACGACTGTATAAAGAATGTTCTCCTTACATCCTCTTGAATATTCGCCCGTGTATATATCCCGTACTCATCTCAGACCGACCCACGCACGTTAAGAAATTTTAACTGAAATTAAATAATATTTCGAAGGGATTTGTATCGTGATTGGGCGGACACATGCTAATGCAAGAAGTTTTTAATTAAAACCGTCCGCCGTTAAGAGGCCACGTAATGGCTCATCCTCAGGAGGGACCGATATTGGGTGTGCGCGGCCGAAGCCCAAGTACAAACATATTTAGGTCCGGTGCGTCGCGTCGTGTTCTCCGCAGCTAATCACCCGCCCGTATACAAAGACGCCTGTGCACACATTACCTTAAACACACCCCTTTCTTGTTGATACTGTTATTAAAGTAGAAAAATGTACGCGTCGCCCGTCTAACGCAAAAATCGCTGTACACGTTCAGTAATAGACGCTTACTCTTTTCAGATGCTCGCGACTGCGACGACGGAAACTCGAGCAAGGCAAGTATATATATGTATACAAGTTGCAAAACGTTTTAAACTAGAAAAAAACAAAGCTCCGAAACCACTCTAGACTCCCCACCAGCAATACAAACTTCAGCGTCGAGTTTATAGCCTCTGTGACCGCCAAAAGTCGGCGAGGAAAAGTGCAAGCTTGTTTACTCATATATCAGCGGAGGTCGACATTTCTTTCAGATAACGCTGGCTCCCTCGCTGCCAATAAAGTGATTAAGTCACAAATCGTGGCGGCGTGGCGCCTTCGTTCCGATCGGTGATATACTGGCGCTGGGGTGGTGTGTGCCGCTCTAATTTATTTTTTAGTATTCCATGATTGCCGTGATATAGTTTACAACAGGCGCTGTTGTTTTTATTAACAGAACAATAACATCCTCGAATGCCCCAAATTATTATTTTACATCCAATAATGTTACATCAAAATGTGATAACGTAAACCGAACATTATTATACTTGTATATAATGTTATTCAAATATTTTTACATTACATATTAATATGACAAATAGTAATCATACAAATATTAATTATTTATGATATTTGTGATAAATGTATGGTCTATTTCTGCCATAGAAAAATTACAGCTCATTAATAGACCGAGCGCATTTACCGACAAAGTCTTCATATTATAATTGTTACTACAAAGTTCGTTTTGCCGTCGGTAATAGAACGATTTCCAGCAGCTCGGTCCCCGTCGAACGGCTCTATTACAAATAAATTGCCTACGAAACGGTTCCGTGTGTTATAAATTTCATACGTGCTGAGAAATGACATACGGTATTATTTATTACCGAATGTGTTTTTTTTTCCGAGGAAAAAACACAAAGAAGAAAGACATTGTGATGTAATTGAGCAACGTTTTATTGGAGGGCACGACAACCGCGACGAGTCACCATCGTTCAAGAGTACAAAGACAATTTGATGTTTTTATTACACAAAATACTCGAATAATCCTAATCATAATGTTGTTTTTGCACTTGACAAGACATCATTATTATTTTGTACAGTTTATTGATATTTAAGATAGCATGTTTATTCTATATGATACTTAGTTTTAAAATAAGGGATGTTTATCCTTACAAACTTAGCGCATCACCTTATGTCTTCAGTAACAGTATCTCCGACTTACCTTATTCTCAATATTAATAATTATTATTGTCATTATATCGCTACGCCATCTCCAGGAAAAGTCGGTAGCAATTCCGATAACCCCGTCAGTCAGTCTTTATAACGAAATCACTGTCATGTTTCTTAGAAAAAAATGAATAATTAAACGCCATTGCAGTCAAAATTCAACGCGAACGCTTTTTAAAACACAACCGTTTCAAAGCGAAGCTTAACAGAACAATATATCTCTATTGACTGATCGTTAACATCTGTCGGCTGGTAATTCTACATTTACCCACCCCCGCGTTTATTTCGTTTTCAACATGACATTAGTTAGAGGCGCCATTAGCCCTACAAATGACACTAAAATGAAATCTATTCATTTCCTACGAGGCGAGTCAATCGTCGTGTATATTGTACAATTTCACGCGATCCGAACATTACCGGGACACTCGGTGACGTTCCGATTTCGTTATCGGGACTATTCGTATAATCTGTGCTTTCGTTTTCGTATCAAGGTTATATGCCATTTTTCAATAAACAGAGCAAACGCCAGCGACTATTGGTCGCCACATCCGACGTGGCTAAGCATACTAGGCATAGGACTATTGGGCCAAGATGGTTCAATCAGTATAAATAGCAAATAAGTTTAATTTTGTGCTTTCATAAAATTATCCATATAATACTATTTTTTGGTGTTTTATAAAAAAAAAATTAAGCCCATTAAATAAAATCATTATAATGCACTTGCATAAAGGAAAAGAGTTTATTATTAAGATTGAGATAGGACGTAAAGCAAAAGAGTTTATTATTGAGATTGCATTATTGATAATATCAATATAAGCCTTGAGCCTTTTGCTTTATGCCTTATATTCTATAAATATACTTATATGCCTTATATAGTATAAATAGTTACCTCATCACATTTACGTTAACGTCCAGCATGAATTTTTCCAAAAACCTACCTTTTAAATTCCTATCATTCATTAACGTCCATTTTGTTGCCTTGAAAAATATTTACACTTTATGCTGAATTATTTAACGCAATCATTATCTACAAGCTTAATACTCATAAATTGAAAAATTGTCGAAATATCGGAACCCCGCTCTATATTGCTATCCTAACCAAACTACAACCAGTCGTCAAATGTTAACATGGATTGTGAACATCGCCCGCGGCCTAATGGCGGCGTGCGTACTGACACGGTAATGAAATAGTGTACATATACGATCAAACACGACCATTCCGACCCCCTGTGATCGGACAGAGCAATATAAATTAGATGAGAAATAAAATTAAAACTGTAGCTCAAAAAAATTCTCAGTCGCATTGGAAACTTAGACCTAAATATAGAATGACGACAAAGGGTTTTGATGATAACGGAAAATATAATTCTACCCTTACTGCTCTAACTAAACTACTCGGCTTAAAATTCAACCTCATTACACTTATACTAACACTACAAGATTTTGTGATATTTGTAGTTTATTTAGTGAACGTACGAATCGTCATGAGAAATTTCGTTGCTATAATTAATTTCATACTTTTAAAATGTGTTTCGATTCTTACGATTGCATTGTACATATGAACATTTAAACTGCCTATTTGCTCGTGTTTGTTGCAAGTGCGACTGCCGATCGGGAGGTTTCCAGTTCGATTCCCGTGTCGAACACTACAAAATTTTCAAATTTACATTTTGTAGTAGTGATTCGGAGTCTGGATATGTGGCCGGTGTGGCAATACGCTCACCACCTATTCCGTAGTGGGACGTAAACG
>DWEI01002735.1:0-13832 GCA_018245875.1 Mysoria ambigua | reverse complement strand
TTAGTATATATACGAGTATATATGTACTATACATAGTTATATAATTCCAAATAGTTATATACAAGTGGTCTAGTTATTCGTCGCCGGCTACCCAATTTAAGTTTGATAATTTGTCGCGCGAAGTTTTCCTCCGTAATTATTTCGTTTCTCTTGAAATTCGGTTGCATCTTTAGTTCGTACGGATGTTGTGTTTGTATAAGTTATGCTAATATACACCAGAATTGGTAATACCATTTACCATTTTCTCGTTTTCACGATACACCTGGGTCGTTTTTGGGAGACCGGAAGTTAAAATAATTATCTTAATTCTGCGTTATTTTCACCATCGTAAGTGCCTCGTTGGTGGACATGTTGAAAGTCCTACTGCTGATCGACAGGTCCCAGATTATTCTCCAGGTCGGGTAATATGGCATTGAAGTAACATGACATTTTTAGTAGTGGCTCAGGGACTGAATTTGTCATGGGTATTCCATAGTGGGATGTAAGCATAGCTGAGGAAACGACACGTAGGAGTGTAAAACACTATTCTGCCTATTGTCTTGGAGATTGGAGGCGTGATGATTTGTTACCGTCTTCAGTCTAAATCGAAAGTGTTATAGATAGAAAGTGCTATAGATATATTTAAACATTTTAGTAAATACTTACTAAAATTTTGATGTACATAGTTCAACAATTCTTATGTAGTATCTTGAAGGAAACATAACCTATATCGCAGAGGGCTTCGCGTGGAGTATTCCGTTAATTCAGCGGACGTTTTATAGTTTCCCCGGAATTGATTTAAATCGTCGCCAGCTGTAAAACTTGATGTACAGTCCTTGAATACAAATGTCGTTTAATTTTCCAATACGGCCACTACGCTGTATATTTCGTTTGTTACAACGTATTTTATATTTGAAAATGGAATTAGTCAATCGAATGTTCGTTCCTTTTTTATTAATTAACGTGTATTCAGGCTTATTTTTGACGGCATCTCGAATATTCTATTTGGCGTGTCTGGCCAGCGTGGCGGCCTGTGACATTAACCTTTCCCATTTTGCTACGCGTAACGGGTAAAATTTGACGCGAGTCGCCCAATTTTACCCGTTTGTGAAATAACTTGTAATTGAATTATTAAATTGATGACGTATTATGAGATTGAAATAATTCTTTGTTTTGTTTTTTATTAGGATATAATTGTACAATTTTAATAGACTTTTTCGTTTCGATAATTATATTAATATTTAGTTCTATTTTTTATTGCTCTATCGAATTAGGTTGCCTGTAATGTTAGATGTAGTTAAATTACAATTAATAATAATAATTAGTAATGATAATAGACAAAGAGATAGATTTGATGATAATGTTAATTATGATGCATTTTATAATTCGAACAGATATAGCTTCAATCAAATACAGAATATTTCTTGCTTATCATAGGAATATATATCTTGTGTGCGAATCAAATCTGCGACGCCCCAGCTCAGGATTAATTAACCAATACGCACACAGGCCAGTCATCGTCATGATAAATTGAGAGTTTGTTCTTTAAAAAAAACGCAGATATTTGGACTTCCGCCGGCACTGTTGATATTCCATTTTCTTATTTGTTTGTATGGATGATGTATGAAGGCAATTTTTTGAGAATTTTTTGGTATCTATCCATCGATGTGCATACTGTGTATTTATAACGTTGTAAATTTAATTAATAAGCGATGATAGCCTAGTGGTTTGAAATTTAGAATTTCATTCCGGAGGCCCGGGTTTGAATCCTCGCGCCGTTTTATAAAATATGCGTTTTGAAGTTAAATATATCAGGTGCTGAACAGCGAAGGGCAACATCGCGAGGAAACCTGTACACTTCAGTTCATAAAAAATGTTCTTTAAGTTGTGTGAAGTCTGCCAACACGCACATGACCAGCGCGGCAGACTACGGCCTGGTTCGCCTCAATCTGAGAGAACGTCCATATTCCAACAGTCGATAAGAGTCACAAAAAATTTTTTTTTTTTCGTAAATATGTAGTAATAGGAAAGTATCTCAATAATGGTTATGTTAAATTATAATTAATATTATATAGTTACCTTAACCCTCTTACAGGATGGACAGACAGCACCGAATCGTTGTGCTTTATTCGTAACAAGTTGAACTACGGTAGAGTTAGGAGGCAGATACATGAATATCTAGTTTCATGGCCCCGCGCGCGCGGCGCGGCTCCGGACGCGCCGAGTTAGCGCCGGCGGGACGCTGCCGATGCTATTTTTCATTTCATTTGCATTTCCGGTTGTATCTCACTGTAATGAGGGTTTTTGTACTCTCTCAATGACATTCATTTCAACTGCATAGACTTAGTTTTAGAAATGCGTGACATCTGTAAGGATAGACAAGTTGATATTTGTATTGGCATTCAATGCTTCGGTCTACCTTGTAACGGTCCTGGTGCTAATAATAATTTAAGTCGCGACGTAGTATATACTATTAACTATCGCACAGAGCTCGTCCTGATCTAAAGCGGCTGTTGCTCTTTATAGAAAAATTTGTTCCACTTTTTTTTTTTATCAGAGTTATTTTAATTACCGTTATTGTTTTTGTGCAGTATACTGAAAAGGCTTCCGTGTATCGTGTAGAAGTACTCCCGTAGCCGCCTTCTACATAAACTCTCGATATAATATTAAAATATAAGCATAACCTAAGTAGTTAGAGACACGATCTTTGCAACTGTATTTCCGACATAATTACACATTTAATGTCCTTTAGTATTCGTTTTTTGAAATTTCGATGATTGTCAACTAAATGAAATGAATATTAATTCTTCAATATTTAATATTCCATTTTTGAAATGCGTCATAATGCCTACATAATCGAATAATCGTTGCAGTCGTTATATTGATTTTTTTCTTTTTTAAACATGTCACATAGTCAACATAAATATGTTAAGTTATATTTGATGTTCCATTTTCGAAATGTGTCACGTTGGGTACATAATTGAATAATAGATAGACACAGTAATTTTCAATGTTCCATGTTGAAATGTGTCGTATTGCCAACGTGATCGAAGACTTAGAGTTCTTCATCTTTCATTGTTTTTTTAACCATTATATGTGTGTAATTAAAATCCTATAATGTACATAGCAATTATATATTGTCATCTCTGTATACTAATTACATCGAAGTGATTATTTATATGTTCATTTTTATTGTATTTTTGAGGAAAACCAAGGCTGAGGGAAATTTTGTGAAAATCGGTCAAATATTGGCTGAGGGCGGGACTCAGAAGTCTCCTAGAGCAGTGGGCGTGCATTGTGAGTGATGAATGTAGACGAAGGTCATCAAGTCTATTGTCATAGTAATATTTAACGCTCCGTGTTCACTGTCTACCCCGTAAGAAATATCACATAGCGTTACAATAATAATAAATAGTCACTTTTAATTTGCAACAAGAAATAATTATGCATTTCGATTAGCCGCTTCAACGCTTGGAAAGTTTCCATCTTATGATGAGATACATTTAAAATACTCAGGATATTTCACAAAATATGTACTAAACTTTGAAGGAATTTTACGATCTTCATTATTTATGGCGAAGTTTGAACGTGGAATTAATTGGGACCGGTGGCTCGTGGTCGTGGTTCAAAGTGAATATTTAAAATGTTTTCATTAATTCCCTTTTTTTGAACGCAAGTACGAGAGTAACTTAAGGCCTACGGTATTTCTTTCATGCAATCCTATGAGTAGGCAAACAGAATGGAATCTTCACAAATAAAAATATTTTCTAGTTTAGTACTTTAATCTGTAATATTTTTAAAATTACACTTTTATCTTAATTTATTATCATTGGCCACGAGTATTTGGACATAGCGTTAATGTTTAATGTCGAAGAATGTATTAATGGTAAAGTTAATTTATTTCTTTTTCATTTGTATTCGACACGTGCCACAAATTCTTACTTTTACCAAGTTTTGACGGATAAGCATTAAGTTCGACGATTGTGTAAACTACATTATTAACAACAACAATATTTATATTTCATCATCAATATGTACAATAAATAATGTTATCATCACTAACTAGCATAGTTAATAATACCATCTATGGATCACGACATCATAATCAATCATTATCATCGTCAATTATCATCATCATCAAACATAATAACCATCAAGCTTTACAATCATCAAGCATTATAATCATCAAACATTATTATAATCAATTTATAAGTCGGCTAGACTCACGTATATTTTTCGAGATGGCCCGACTTAATAATTAATTATTGTAACAGCCACGAAAAATTTCACAATAAAATATTATAATCGTCAAAAAACGAGGTTTCTTTTCAATTGAGAAGGGTAACACAAGAACATAGCCAAGTTGCCACGTTGGCTAAGAGCTGGTTGGTGGACTTAAAATATGTTACATCACTTCCTGGAGAACTCTGGTGAATTCTGGAAACGTTCAGGGTTTCTTAGGATATTTCTCTTTAACGGTGTAACAAATTGTATTTACTCTTAACATGCAGTAATTTAGCAAGGTGGTGAACCTCTGGATATGATTACAGGACTTCGGAGGCGAGAGGCTGACTTCCAAACGACTAGCCTGTTAAATAAACCATCAGTCAATTACTTTCAATGAGTACAATCGTATCGAAAAGTTTTTGTACACAAAAAATTCGTGCACGCGAGCTCTTTCGTAGAAAGGAACATGTACAATCGAATAGAAAAATTGTTTGTAAATAAAAGAAACAACCGCAGAGGAAGCCGAGGCGATCCACGCGCGTATCCCCCACAAATCCGACGCAATAAACATCGGCATAATGTATATGTATGTATGTATCTAGTATTTCACACATGAAATAAATGTTCTATTATGTCTGTTCGAAGCAATTCAATATCATATACCGTCGGAGGAAATTGAAGGTTTCCAGACGGTGTGCGGCCGCAGTGCGAGCTCGAGCGGATTGTGTATTTATTTTTCCGGCACTTTTAAGGATAAACTGTCTGAACATGGATTTACTCTCGTGATAATAAAAAATAATGAGAGATTTGATTGCTTCGTTGCTCGTGTGGGTTGCAAGTGCGACTGTCGATCGGTCCTGGGTTCAATTCTCGGGTCGTGCACTCCGAATCACTACTAGAATATTTAAATTTGTCTAATTTAAATTTTCTAATAGTGATTCGGAGTCTGGATATGGGCCCGGTATATGGCAATAGGCTCACCACCTATTGCATAGTAGAACGTAAACGTAAATGGTGAAACGTGGGAGTGTTTTACATTCCCCTGCCTACCTCCTCAGGGAATTCACTGATGTCATGTTAGTTAAATCTATAGTCTGCCTCGCTGTGGTTAATACGGGTTGGTAGACTTCACACGCCTTAGGGAACATTTTTTTTGATACTTTAAGGTGCACACCTTAGAGAACTCATAAACAATCACAAGGAAACCTTTACAAGTTTCCTCCCGGAAACCTTCACAGGTTTCCTCCCAAAAACCTTCACAGGTTTCCTCCCGGAAACCTCCCTGGGTACGACATAACGTGGACACTAGGAGTACTCTGTATCTCTTCTACTGCCGCATCTCAAAATGTAAATCAAGCGTCATGTCACGTTTAAATATAAACTATATCCGCTATAAGAGCGTCCACACAATTAAGACGAGGAAATGAATCGGCCAGCCCAGCGGTGGCGGCGGCTCTCCGGGCATTTAGCGATCAGCGCGAGATTGGAATACTTCTCTTAACCCTTGTTTGTATCCATTTCCATATACGTCAATATTCTCCTTTTTCCTCGCCCGCGTGTCTGTGTGTGCGTGTGTACATAAATTCCCGTAAAACCGAACGGATTTCATTGGGGGCTGTATAAGATTTTTTACTCAGTTCGGGATACAGGGACAGAGTGGCGAGGCTTAGAAAGACTCCGCGTTTTATTAGAAAAAAAAAGGGATTCGGTAGACTTCCCTTTCGGCGGTTTCCTTTGCGAATTGGTTTATATATTTCTTTCCTTATTTTTATTGGCAGTATTGAATGGATATACATATATATAATTAAGTAAATGGATATTAGTTAAAGGCTTTGGATGGCTTCGAAATAGGCAAGAAATGTGACGGAGGCAACGGTTCTGAAGTCACGGATTTATGAAGCCTTTTTCGCACACGAGAATGATTGCACATTTATATGGCCGTGCAGTTCACGAGGAGGGAGATATGAGTGTCTATTTCTGACTGCCTCTTTGGTCGTGTTAGTTGCAAGCGCGACTGTAGATCGGAAAGTCATAGGTTCAAATCCCGGGTCGGGTACTATTAAATTATTTAAATTTAGTTTTTCTTTTAGTGACTCGGATGCTGGATTTATACCCTGTGTATGGTAACATTGTGGGACGTAAACGTAACTATTGAAATGTGAGAGTATTTTACATTCCTCTGCCTATCTCTTCGCGGATTACAGGTATGATGTTACGTTTTATTTCTATCTTCATCTCCCGCTGATATATTTCACCATTAATTAGAGTAAACGATCCTAGCGTTATTTTCAATATGGTACTTCGGAGGTATAATATTAACTTCATATCAGATTACTATATTGTACAGGTATAAAATAAGAGGCGAATTTAACGAAGTGATTTCTGCCGTCAAACAGTTGGTCATGATTATTCATTTACGATGTATTGTATAAGCGACTATGGTTATTTGAAAAAAAAAACCGTAAATGAAGGGTAAGATAAATACATTAATTCTGTATTCGGAGGGCAGTAATGCAGAACCAAGATGCTCCGCTCTGTCAAGCATTTTTATTTAATTTTAGTGTGAGCATTTGACATTTTAAATACTGATTATTACACGACGATCGTAAGAAGCTTTAGATAAGGAGAAAAGATGGAGGCAACGTATTGAAGATGAGGTAGCATTTAAGATGAGGGTACACAAATACCGTTAGAGCTACAAAGATAAGAATATACATATTATGTATTATCAATTTTCTTAATGCCCCATTGTTGGACAAGTGTCTGCTCACGTTTCTCACGTTGGCCACGCGTGGGTTCGCAGACAAATCTGTACAATAACAGTAATATGGGGACAAAGAAATAATAAAGTTACACCTCAGCAATTCGTTATCCGAAAACAAACGAATGTGAAACAAACTCAGATTTTGAAATAAAATCTTTTCTATTCGATTCTCAGTTACGTAAAACCAGGAAGCAGTTCACAAACGCTCAAACGAACAAAGATTACACCATAAACGAACCCGGTGACACTTCACTAGCAAACCCAATCGAACCTAACACCCTCGGCACAAACATGCAGTCCTCGTTACTACTGCGCCGGTGTAGTTTACAAACTTACACTTGCACAAGCTTCCCTGAGGCAGGGATAAATTTAGTTGAAAGATAAAACTTAGCTTAATAACTTTATTCTGTGGAGTAGGTACTACGGATCGAAAGTTTTGGAATCAAGGTTCAAAGATCCCGCTTAAGATATCAAGTTTTCGGATATAAATCGCTTCTTATTTGTAAAATATAATCGACGTTTTGCTTTCTACGTTAATGCGAATTTGAAAGCGAATGTTCTAGGTTTCTGGTCTTTTAAAAATAGGTCTCGATTTAATATTAAATAGGATAAACTACCACACTGGCTAAATTCGATTTTGCGGATGTCAAACTACTCAAAAATTTATAAATGTTAAATAAAAAAATGGCGGCAACTCACTTCTTTTATTATTATTTGTATCAAGAATCCTCTCCTCATTTCATTGTTTGAATATAGAACAGGTCCCTTTATGTTGGCCGTGCTGACGGCGAGCGCGGCTAAAAAGATTTACGGGTATCTGTAACGATTATGTCTTGGCTGTATTTATATTGTTAGGTCCTAAATAAATAACCGAGAGCCCTGTTGGGTTACTAATGGTTCCTCTATTTAACATCTGTCTGCGTAGAAGGCTGCTGTTTGTGTTGATTTGGATGAAACCGATACAAATAATGTCTAATTGTAGTTGGCTTAGGTTGGTAGCATTGTAATGGATTCTTATTCATAATATTTACTAGTTGTTTGTTGTCTTCCTGCTAAATATAATTACGTGTAGGGTTATATAATTATAATGAGTCATTATTTTATCACGATTGCAGTGAATTTATATTATATTTAGATATAAATTTCTTCAAAGAATATAGCACTTACAAATTATTAAACCAATATAATATGTAAAAAATATAATGAATATGATTTTCTTTTACGCCACTGTCTTTGGCATGCAAGTATAGCAATATCAAAAAGAAAAAATAGTTTAATAATACTGAACATCACGCCTGTAATCATCGAAAACATAGGTGAGGATTATAGTATGGTCCCATGTTTCATTAGTTATGTTTAAAATCTAATAGCCGTACACCGGGCGCAAATCGTCTTCGAGTTACTACGAGGAATTTTAAGTCAGAAAAAACTCAATAGTGCTCGACCCGAGAGGGGGGACCCAGGACCTATTGAACAGCAGTGGCGTTGCAACTTCACAACCAACGAGACACTTAGTATTTATTTTTAAGATTTGGTCTCATCTAAGAATAATTCATATGAATCCATAGACATCTCTAGAGACACTGTTCAGTAGTCTATCTCTATCGCACTGGTCGCAGGAGGCATGCGAGTGGAATTCGATGCGTGTTCGAAATACAAATTTTGAATCACTCGCGTGCCCCAACGGCTTTACATTTGTAAAAATCACCCACTAAGCTTTTTATTTATCGCCATTGTATGTTTTGAATTCATCTAAGATGGTTAATTATGTTATTGTTTAACATTATTATGTTTTTTTTTTAAATATTAATCCCATTAAACACGCAAGTTTTAAGTGGGTACTTCATAGTTACGTCATTGATGTTAAATATTCGTATATAATTTTTCCATTTTGTAACTTTTTTGGACTAGCGATGTACAGATTTATATGTAATATCAATCTATCTATATATCTATTTTATCTATCTATTCTATCTATCTATATATCTATTTTATGACAATGTATAGTTCAACAATTTATTTTGTGTATATGGCAGCATTATCGCCTAGATAGTAGCACCGTGGCCTAAACGGAAACACAACCATCCTTAATACTGGCCGCAGCACACGAATGTGTACCTACGTATACGATGATAAATGCGATGCGAGCTGCGCCGGCCGCTTCCGGACGGCAACGAGAATAGACACGAGCATTGAGACGTTTGTTTACGGCGCCGCCGGTATTGTTACGGTGGCCGCGAGCCCGCGACTAAAGACGGGAGTTACGCGGACAGTCGCCCACATAAACGTTTTCAAATTATATTACGTCGGCGATTGTAGCTGTGTATAAAAAATATTTAGTGATCCACAAGCGACCGGAACTTGACTGTGATTTATTAAATTAGTTTGAACTTTAATAAGGGTTCCTTGTCTATGTATAAGTTGCAACTCCGAAGTAGTGTTTGACAATCATAAGCTATTAAAGGCAATTTCTTAGCTATATTCAAAATGGTTTCTTTTAGTTTAACGCTCTGCACGAGATTAAGGGCGCGAGTGAGTAAATCGACAGCCTTTGTGTTGGATAATAAAAGAAAATTCTTATTATTACTGATTAATGTATTACAACAACATATCCTCACACCAGCGCCCTAACAAGGTAGGCAGAGTACTCTGAATAATGTATTATTATTAGGATTTGCAGTCTTTTGCAGTCATTTTTTTCTAAGTTTAAAAGTGTATTATCAATTGCCACAATGTTGAAGGGAAGCATCGCGAGGAAACCAGCACGTCTTAGAGATAAGGTAATTGTTCACTAAAAGCGTAAGAAGTCTGCCATCGCGCAGTCGGTCAGCGGGCACACTGTGACCCCTCATCCTGTAAAGAGATCCGTATTCCAATAGTGGAACGATTGAAAGAGTAGAAAAGAACGATATAGAAGAAGCGCATAAAGTTTGTAAGGATAAAGGCATTCGGAACTCGGTGCTCGCCGAGATACCTGAAGCGATGACATGACGATGAAAATTATTACTTTTATTATTGGCGAGCACTTCGCGCGCGACTGTACAAGACGCGAACGGTTATAAATCCAGGTGGCGAGTTCCTTTGTGAACGTGGAGGAACAACCAGCTGTTCTCTTTTAGCTGGCTCGTGCACTTTGTGCATTAGAACCCGGCCGCCGGGATCGGAATCCCGGAGCGCGGATTACGGGATGTAATTTAATTTTTACATCGCCCAGTAATGGATTGCGCTGACTGTTTACACAACTGCGCTACGAAGAAAGCGTGTAATCTTCATGTAAGATATTATGATACTGGCTCTCTGCGTGGACCTGATATATCAATTATACTCGTATATATTAGCAGCCAAAGAGGCATAATGAGAGGACACCCGTGTTCCAACAGTGGAACGATAATGGGGTCGGAAAGAAAAAATATATAAGAGGTGTATGTAAATACCATTTATGAAATAATTATTCGATTTTTAAAATTAATTTTAAAAATGTCTTTCTCTAAAGTGCAAGCTATGTCTAAGCTGAATACTATCAATACCGACTCAGCGGTGGGAATGTTGAATAAAATGTACAGTTCCGTTTGTATGTATCTTAAATTGAATATTGATAATTCCTTGTAGATAAATTAACTGAATTTTCGATAAGCTTACGTATACAAATAATATATGTTGTCCGATATGTTTTGCGAGATGTTTTATATCCAATACGTTTTACAGACCTCATCAACGCGATTCAACTCTAGAATAATCCAGAACAGCTGGAAGTTGCAGCTGAAGACAAAAAAACACAATAAATAAATTAAATTGCCTCGAATTTAATTTAAAAAGTAAAAAACTATGAAAGGGAAAATAATTTCCATCCGTTTAAAAAGATCGCTCGAAACTGTTGGAAGTGATTGCAAAAACTGGACAATTAGCGATGATTTCCCAAGCAGCCCGCGGGGGGCGCTACGCTCGCACAGAGCCCACGATTACACGGCCCAGTTGTTTGGCGGCGGAAGTTGCGGACGCGAGCGGTTGGTGAGCCAGCGGTACTGGTGGTATTGTCAGCCTTCAATCGCAGAGGTAGCCAAGCGAGCGCCTGGTGCTAAGATGGCACCGTCACTTGCAGTCAGTCTGTCACCAAGCCGTTGGTGACCTAATGGTCTCATATAATGCTTATTCTAGAAGCACACGTAATGTATTTGCAATGCTTACATCTACGGTTATGTCTCGTCGTGCCTCAAACCAACTTTGTACGTCCGCCGAGTCGTTAGCTGGCCGCGATCGGCCGTCGTGGTCACAGACTCGCAATGTCCAGGGTGCGCCGGGCAGTGCGTGATCGATCTTCTCGTGCATAGTCCAAATTAAGCCTTGTGTTTTGTTTATTCAATATTATTAATTAGTGTGCTGTGTTTATCTATAATTGGTTGTACATTTAGCGATGTTCATAACTGTACTGGTGTTAATACATAAGACACGATGTAACAATTGTGGTGAACCAAATAAATAAAAAATAATAATATAGCCGCCGAAACTGGGAGGCACCTCTATACGAAATAGGCTTGTTTGTATGTAGTGGAGTGATGATAATAAAACGTTTGTTTTCTTAAAACATCAAGTTAAATTTTTCTTTTGCGGAGCATGTGTGACGAATTTAATGATTGCAGAACTAAACAAGTTTATCAGGACTGTAGTTGGTAGAAATCCGTAGTCTCTGCCTACCCTTATGATAAGTAACATAACGTAAAACGTGACTTTACGGCTGTAATCCCAAGAGGTAGGCAGAGGAATGCAGAACACGTTTCACCGTTTACTTTTACGTCCCACTATGGAGTAGGCAGTGTGCCTATTACCATGCATCGGGCACATATCCAGACTCCGAACCACTACTAGAAAATCTAAATTAGAAAATTTTTGTAGTGTTCGATGGGCGAATCGAACCCGGGATCTCCCTTTTAACCAACACGACCAGCGAGGCTATGAGAAGTAAGTGTGGTAATATGTATGTAATTAATATTTATGTATCAGAATGGTTGAACCTAACAATGTCGCTAGTATTTTCTGCCTTAAATCATATTCGACTGAACAGAAATGCGACGCGCTGTTTTCCTCGGGGTTTCGTCACATAATATGTCACATACATATGTGTTGACTCGTTTCAATTGTATCACTGCTGGGAATTATAAAAAATGAAACTATCGTTCGGTGCCAGGTGAAAAAAGAAATCTCGCTAGAAAAATCTATTCGTTCTGTTGCGTTGCATATGTTAGTTTTTAAATATAGAAAACCAAACGGATCATTCGCGCTGAAATAAAAAAAAACGGAATATATTAATTCGTTTATATATGTAGTTACAGTTTGTGACTAAAAGAAAAAGTTTTATTTATCCAAAAAAAATATTTTTTGGATAAATATACTTCGAGGGATTTATCTACACATATGTATGTATATGTAACAATTAACTTATTTCATCAACAACCAATGTTAAATATCATCGAAACTTTTGCACGTATGTACACAGGTAAATAAATTTAAAGCGATCCTACAGTCTGTCACTTTGCATCACAGACTAAAATATGCACTACGTAAACTTGTTACTTATGATACAAGGATTCCCAATAAAAAAGAACCTTGGACGATCTCCGCGGTGGCTGGATCCGTGCAGATAAATTACTTCGGCATTATTAACCTGGCGCACTCATAAATTCGGGTATGAAACGCCCGCGAATGGGACGCCTTATTGAAAACGCTCGCGTTAGGTGGACGCAGTAAAACGTAAACGGAAATATTCATGAGTCGGCCAACGCTGTGGCGTTCTCGTCATCATTATTATCATACGTATCTAACGTTGCGCCTGTAATCTCGCAAGGGGTAGTCAGAATAGTGTACCCTTCCACGTTTCACTAGTGACGTTTTTGAACATGAATAATACGAGAATACAAGACTACAATATTACAATATTATTACGAGAATGGACATGAATGTATCCGTCTCGGGGCGGACAAAGAATACATTACCCCACACCGTGCCGGGATACAGGGTGTCCCAATGACTGAAAAGTAACATGTAATATGTATACAAACTTGCGGGCCGTAGGGCGTTTTGGACAGACATCTGACCAGACGCGAACGAAGAGAGCGTTTAATATAAAAGCGCGTCAGATCTATCAAGACAGAGATACTTGGCGCTCGCTGCTCTCTGCCTAGCCCGTACGGGAGCTGCTGTGACCTTACATAAAGATAATACATAGTGTCCGGAAGCAAGCAGACTCGACTACAGTCACTTGCTGCAATTCATAACAGTAGTGTAGTAAATCGTATGCAATTTCCTGGCCGTCGATCAAAGTCGGCGCATTTCTTTGGCGGGCGCACGCGAGCGCGACCGCAGGCAGAAGCTAGTTATGCCTTGAGGGACATGTTGGTTAAAGTGGAAATTGAGATTGTACAATGGAACAGGCAAACGAAATTGAACGAAACAATTTGATTCTGACAAAGCCGCGCCGCCATTTTCCGGATATTAAATTGGCGATGTTTTACAGATCGACTTGATGTACAGTTGAATAATTCAAAATCATCTCCCATGGGGTAGGAGGGTTGTCGGCTGTATTTTTCATGCTGGAGATTTGATGGAAGCTTAGTTGCCTAGTTCACTCTAAAGTATAAAGAAAGAAAATACATTTATTACGAGATATGTACAGTAGCGATTGCCTCGTTGGTCGTATTGGTTGCGAATGCAACTGTCGATCAGGATGTCGATTCCCGGGTTGGACACTAATACATTTTTCTAATTTTTGATTTTCTAGCTATGGTTCGAGTTCTGGATATGTGCCCGATGCATGGCAATAGGCTCACCACATATTACATAGTGGGACGTAAACGTAACCGGTGAAACG
>DWEI01002734.1:0-13835 GCA_018245875.1 Mysoria ambigua | reverse complement strand
ATGAAAACAAACAAAAACAAATTCTTCTAAGGAATTTTCTATAAAAAAACTGAATATCCATTCGCATTCACAAATGTGACATTCGTTACATCACTAATACGTACGCCCCATGGAATAAGGGCTGAACCTTGTGTATTTGTCATTGTATGTCTTTGTTTCGTTTTTTCCAGATTACACATAGTGCACATCGTCACGCAAGTGGCGGCCGTGTTCTTCCTGTGGCGGTTTCTGTTCTACCGCTCCAGTTCGTTGAGGCGCCTGTGGCATCGAATCTGGGACATTTTAACGCGGGCCGCGCGCTTGCTCGCCGTCGCCTGATCCTCCGCCGCTTCGTGGTGCAGCAAACGAGAATAGCACACGTTCACCGGCCCGTTATAGTCGGCAGTCGGGTTTCTGGCGCGATAGAGTCGAATAGAAACGAAATATTCTCGAGTGTAGTCGCAGATAAATGTAATATGTGATGTATTGCGCTGTGCGATGGTATACATAGAGCTTTCGTTGGGTAACTTCGGGTCCGCAACGGCAACACCGGTCTGGTCCGTCACGCGGGCGACGGTTCAAATGTGGCGTTTTTCTTCTGCTTCGACGTCATTCTATCTAATCAGAAACACGATTGGCCAAATGAAACGCTTGCTATTGAAATAAACGTGCGTTTTTTAAACGTTTTCTTTTCACGCTGACAAATCGAGGTCTCAACACCAATAGGAGTTAAACGGCAATTAAATATTTTTAGGTACATTTCCCTATTTAATAAGGCTTTCGAAGGGCTCTCGTTGTTTGCTCTCTAAATTTCCGTGCGACTGCGTTATAAGTTTTTTGTATTATATTACATATTCAATGTTCCAATACTGATTCTTCCATCGCGATTTAAACAAATAAAGTATCTACGGGTGCCTAACTATATACATACAAATGGATAATTTTCTGCTGTTTGTTTGTCAAATATATATCACTAGTATTTTTTACACGTCGCACGGTATTTATGAAACGCTAGGCGTTAGTTCAACAAATTGTTACAATTACTATATAATATTATATTCCGAAAAAAATAAATTTTTGTACCGAAATAACAGCTCAATAATCATAAATTATTATTATTATTCATAATATATTCGGGTTCAATAATTAAATGGTGTTTATGTTCGAAGCAATCTGTTGAAATTATAGTGATATATAAATCTAATATACATACGATAGTTTGACCCTATTTCAATCAAAAAACATGTTGGACACCACGAGCGCCCAGCGTCGGCGAAGCGTCTCGCGCGCGTTGCGTCTGACGAGGTCTTTATATTTAATACTTCGTTTAAAAAATTGTAGGTGCTTCAACTAGATACAAAGAAGAAATTGTGTTCCAATATCTTGGAATGTTCCGTGATATATATATATCTTTAATTTGCACAATATAATAAAATACTATGCAAAATTCTAAAACGATGATAATATTATTAATGGTAGATTTTTTCTACTACTCGGTAGTTTTATTTGTAAGGCTGTATGAATGAAATTTGTTCTTCCTTTATACCTACATGTTTGATATTAAACGATAAAACTTTGTAATTTTAATATTATTATGATAATAATATTTGTGTGATTTAGGGTTATTTATAAACGTGAGTAAGTTTCAAACTAGGCAATGTCGCATTGTTAAAATGTCGTACGCGCGAAAAAAATTGAAATTTTAAGTTTTTCTTTAAAGGCAGCATTTTGTACCGTACAGATATAGTATGTATTTCCCGACATCAACACGCTACTTTGCAGAATTTGTGTTTTTCTGTGTATCTAGTTGGAATACGTTTGGTCGAAAATTTAAATAACTACCTAGTTAACTAATAAATAAAAGTTGCCAGTTTGTTACTGAACTAAATCACCGGTAAAGTTTTTAATGTTAACACCAGTTCTACTCGGTTTTCTAAAGAAACATTGATATTGTGTTTTTCAGTTATGGCAACATTATAAATTAAGTTAGGTGTGGAAGCTCAAAAGTTGAAAATTAGCCAATAATGGATTAGTAAAAAAACTATGGTAAAATTTGATAATAGTCCATTAAAACTATATTTTTTTCGTGTTAAAATAATATTTTTAGCTAGATTAAAATTTTTAAATTCAAGTTTGGTAAAATTACTGAAATTTCTTTACAAATTAAACGTACCAAATTACTTGTAAAATTATTATTTTTAAAAATTTATACGAATGTAGGTACAATGTTCAATTGTTCTGAGCCATTAGCAAATTTTGGAGTTTTTTAATATATAACATTAAAATTAATTATTATAGTGAGGAATAGAATATTAACATTATTTTTCAAATGGATACCGTCATTATTTTTGGTGATTATAAAGAAAAAATACATTAATCCGCCAATCTGTAATACTGTTGATTTCTCGTATGATTACAATTTTGAATTTAGAATATGCCAATATTTCAATCCCAATATTCAGGGAATATTATCAATACAAAGAAAATGTGTGGTCATATTTCTAAAGAGAATGAGTATCTCTATGACGTAACTTTTGAATCAATGATGTAACAATTTATTTATGAGAAAAAATAACAAAATTACACCAATTTATGTATAAATTTTAAGTACGTGCGATCTTTAGCTCGTTGTAAATGAAAAACGTACAAAATAAATAAGAATAATAATATAAAACTAATTGAGGGTGATATCAAGGTGTAATACAAGAAAAAACATCTTGTAGTATATTATTAAGTTCAGGAAAATTCAAAATCAAATTGTTTCACAAATATCGAAACTTGACAACGAGAACAAGGAACCAATTCGTTTTTTTTGTGCAGTCAAAGAAAATGGTGAAAATTAAAATGGTTATAATTTTCCTGGTAATATAAAGAGCTACGAGCTAAGAGTCAGCATGATTGAACTGTCATTTCATATTAAGCTTACTGAATAGAACGAAATAACACATGTAATTACTGAGTATATCGTACGCATTGTAACGCCACAGTTTATGAAATTTATGTAAAAGGGTGGGGGAGGGGGTCGGGTTGGCATTTACGAGGGATGAAGGGATGTATGTTTTTTTAATGTAAAATTTCTTCGCTGTAAATTAATTTACTGCCATAGTTCTATTATCTATCTGTAATTATATTTCATCTCATAACGCTTCCCTAGACGTAAGGTAATAAATTTATTTGCCTAAAATTCGGTTGAATATCTTCCTATAAAATAAAACTAGGTTTACTTCCGGTATGAAGTGATGGATGGATGTAGTTAAAGGTGTTTGAAGGTGATTTACGCGGAACGGACGGTCACCAGCTCCGTATACCCCCGACGTGATATGTAAGGGTGGAATCTTGCTTCGAGGTGTTAATAATTTCTTAACCAATAGTGACATCTGTTTGTTACACGATAAAACAATTAGTACTTACATGTATACCTACCTAGGTAGGTAAATATTAGATTAAGTACTTACATGAACAGCATTTGTATATTATGAAGTCCGTTCCGCTTGTAAGACACGTCAAGTTGTGTACGCATTAGCGCGCTGAGTAAGCTTTCGATAAAATAATCGACGGTAGTCTTCCTCTGAACCGAAAACACGGCTAGAATTTACCTAGAACTAATACTTCAATGTAACAGACAAAAATATTTGTATACACATTGCTAACATTGCAAATACAAAGGATATTGTTGAAGGATAGTACAAAAAATACTGCTGTGTTCGTTTCTGATGTCATTCCTTGAAACAAGTATGTTTGACGCAGTTCATTATAAGGCTTTATAAAACGATCCTTAACATGTCCTTCTAGTAATATTTGTCATCGACCATCATCGCGATTGTGATCGGAACAATGTCTTAAGACGGCTTAATAACGGTTATAATAAAATATACGCGTGTATTTTTATTAATACGAACGAATAAAAATGTATTGTTCCACGTTTAAAAGTGTTCCACTATATTATTATGATAGTGTTTTTAAACTCGTCGATAACGAACACGCATCACACTACTACTCTACGATACCCCACACAATATTCGGTATAAGTTGTACTTGTTAAATATTGGCTAAGTTTTTATTACCAAGTGTTATTTGTTAGCATTTCTCTTAATGATAAGTATAATGCATAATGCTTATGCTGTCAAGTATTCGGATACGCCGCCGGACATTGTGTGAGCTTTGTCGATTTTTGACGCTGGGCGTTCGGATATCTTGTGCGGATAACGCAGTAGATCAAAGACTGAAATATTATGCGAACGCCACGTTTACGTTTTTCGAAGTTCTCTGTGACATTCCCGCGCTAAATGTCGTATATTCACTGTTATTATCTATGGTTTATACAAGCTAGATATAAAGGTTAATATTTAGACAAGGCAATGATAATTGCCAATTAGTCGATATACGATAATGTTTTGTATAACAGTCATATTTTTCATTCAATTGTTGGACTGAATGCTGTTTATATAACTTATTTCCAAATGAAACAGCTGTTAGCGTTTATTAACTGATTAGAGGTGCGAAATAAGAGGACTAGAGTAATTCGCGTTAATGTGGCCTGGCGTCAAAAATCGATGTCGCATTCTTTCAGTGTTTTCAAATAATTTTAAGTTAATTTTAGTGACTTTTTAACGCGTACGGAGAGCGGTATGTTATGCCTAGATGTTTGTTTTTACGCTTGTAAGTATATTATTATATGTACATTTTGAATAAAAAACCTTCGGTATTTCAATTTTATTTTGACGAGCTTGTAAAGTATTTGTGTTTGACTACATTGTATGGTATGCCTTTTTTTATAATATAATTAAATGTCATCTGTAACGGTCATAAAAATGTTTGTGCGGGAACTTTTTATTATTGTGTACATAGAATTTAGTTGTCCAAAGTTAAATCCAAATACAATTTGCAAGATTATGATTTAATTATTTCCGCTGTACATTGTAGACGATCGTTTTGTGTGTGTGCTGTGGAGCGGTGTCCGAACAAACGAGAAGCAAACGCTATGGTGCGTCATTTCTGCCAGTGAATAACCTAAAATTATATATAATAGGGAGTAATAAAAATGTACTTCTAAAGGCTCTAACGTAATTTAGTTAAAAAACGATGTTGCCATGTTACAAATTATGTAGGTTGTAATTTGCGTATTTTTAATTGGTGGCGGCGCTACTGTCGTTCGTTCGAAAACCGCGCGGGAAAATGCTTCATTTATATTCTTTTCGCTTAGGTGCCAGCGGTTATAGCTATGGTAATAAATCCGTAAAATCTTGGTGGAATGTTAAAATAATGAGTGCTGGTTGATAATGCTCAATGATTGATGGTCTCTGTTACGATCTACCTGGGCTTGTGTGAAAATAAAACGCGTATAGTTTTAAATAAAATTGTCGAAATTTCGTGGAATTAGTGTTAAATTGCGGAAAGTATGTTCAATAAGTCGAGTTGTTGTTTATTTTTTGTTTTTGAAAATTGCGATTTTATGTTGCCGATGGGAATAGTAAAACATCTACAAACGTTTGTATAAAGTAACTCTTATTTCGTACAAATAAAATATTGACCTCTGGACGTCTACAAAATACAATTTAAATGTCATTAAGCGTGGTTCACGTAACAACAACTAAGAATGGTTAGCTGTGTTAAGGGTTGTTTTGATGTCATCCGGTTTAACCATATTTTGTGCCTATCGCAATGAGGTTACAATAGTATTTTACACGAACGTTTAATTCCATTCAGTGTTGCAGTGTCGCCTGAATTACATACTTGTAAATTACATCTCTGTTATAATATCCACGTGTAACTTCGTAATGTGTTAATATAAATTATGCTTAAACAAACCGCTTCTATCAGGCTGACACTGCGGCATCGTGGAAAAGAAATAGCAATATATGACAAGATGGATACATAGCTCAGATAAATCGTGACAGGGAGTCTGCAGACAGCCAATGTGTTTTGGTGATAGGACGGTATATACATAGGGGGTTTAATTTATTATTCCATATATATTAAAATAAAAAGGATGTAAAGTTTTGGATGTTTTCTTCTAAGCCAGAATACTTTCCATGAAGTAATTCCTTAAATAACCTTAAAGGCTCCCTACCGTTTAAGAACTCAAACATTATCTAAATACTTAAGTAGCAATATAAGTGTAAACCTAATTGCATCCTAGTTTAAAGGTGATTATGAGCCGCGATGATAATTTATGTTTATATGTGTATATTATAAAAAGTCAATATTTAATGGTGTTGAGGTGCGGAATATCAGTTTTAAAAAATGGAAATTAGCGCCATTTGGTGAAGCAATAATGAAGACCATATAGACATGTAAACCAAGATAGATTGCTCAAAATATGTATACATATTATAATGCGAATGTGAACATTATATTTAAAAAATAAGATTAAAAAAACATTAAAACTTTTTGCATCATAATGACATATTAACATTTAAGCAATTCACGGTTCCTGAAAATCACAACAAATAAAATGAAAGACAAATAGACAGTTAAATTATTTAATAAAATCTACCATGAATTGAATCAAGTCAAGAAATATGACAATAAAAAGCATCAAGGTTACAATATAATTTAGAAAGCTAAGCGTTCATCATAATACACATCACAAAATCTTAACCTCATTGAAAAATTAATCTGTATGGTAATAGTATCAGCACCTAGTCCAATGGGACACAAATGTTACTGATGATACGTTGGAGTGTACCACACTTCTCTGCCTATCTTTTAAAAGATTACAGGCGTGATATTACTTGTTTATATAGATAAATGATTAAAATATGTATAGGCGGGTTCCCACATAGTAAACTCACAGTGGACCAGCGTAACGGACCGCCTCAGCCGCGGCCCAGCCATGAACGGCTGGACCTCAATAAGAAAGGATATTCTGAAATTAGTCTCGAGAACAATACAATAATGAAACCTGTACTTAAAATAATCATTGACGCCACCAGCATTATATTTATATTATGGTACTCTACTAAACTCTGTAGCTCACTGAAAAATATGTTTTTTTTTCGATCCTTTTACCCTTCTAATGTCGATCATGGGTCAGAATTACCAAACGAAGTACAGTCGTCTGTTTGTATATAAGGGCCTTAATCTGACTAACTTGCTGGTTAAGTTCGCACATAATGGCCGTCTACAAAAAAGTATTTAACTGTCCCTACTGCGTGCGGCTGTAAGATCTTTTTTTTTAAATACATATGCTGCTATTTCATTATTAATCTGTGATCACTCCAGTCACTGGAACCTCTTCTTTGTTTCCCACTTGATCGTATTTATGCTCGGCGAATCTATAAAACAAATGTTTCAGTTTTTAATCAGCGACATAATTGCGAAGAGTGTTGACAAAATTAAAATCAATAAGATTGATATATATTGGCCACTCACTTGCAACACATTTCATTTGCCGATCCATTTTTAGAAATGGGTGTCTTCTCGGAATGAAAAGAGCTAAAGGTCAGCCTCTCAAACCATGTGTAGTAACAAATTATGCATCAAATAAGAAACGAATTCCCTATTCTAACATAGAACCTCCTAATATCCATTATATTGAATCCGATTACATGAAAAATGAATTCCACCAGAAATATATTATGTGAGTAAGTAATAGTTATAATTAGGAAATGACCGTGAAAAATTCTGGTTAATGTTTGCTCTAGGACCTGGGGTTGATTAAACTGCTGTATGAAACTCATCTTTTATATGCTTTAACTGCAAAACTGGAACATTTTTGAGGAAAAGAACCGTAAAAGCGCTGTAAAAAATGCTGGTAGTGTCCCAATACAACTTCCCTTATAGGTAAGGAGGGTGCAGACAAAAGCTAGACGTGGCATATCAATGCGAGCGCGATGGTATTCATTAGCATTGGATTGATGGTCGATAATGATGATGACCACTTACTGTTCGAGCGGAGGGCACATGAAGTGGCGGATATTCCTCGGCATGAACATGTCAGCTTGGACCTTGCACGCGTCGAGGACGTAGTCCACAAACTCCCTTATTATCTCTTCTTCAACGCGTGGCCCGATACCAGGCACTGCGTACACCAATGTTATCTGGAATTTAATGAATGTTGCAAATGTTCTATTAGATTCAATAAATAAATTTAGTGTACACAAAGTAATATTTTCTTTCATTATAATAACAGGCAAAAAGAACCGTGAACTTTGAAGACCTAGGACGCATGACAAGATGAAAATACGATGTTGGCAGTCGATGATGGGAAATATGAAAACATTACATCGGGAATAGGTTGCTCTTCTTCTTCTACTTCTTCAACTTCGGGCGCAATCACGTCCATGTTCTCGTCCAGGAAGCTCTCTAACATGTCGCGAATCATGGCCACTTCTTCTGGTTTTGCCTAAAAACGATTGTACCATAAGCTTTTAAAATGAAAATCTGTACAAAAAGTATAATTGAAAAAAAATATATATAAAAATATTTATGAAGTATAAAGGGGGTTAGTACTTTCAGCTGCACACGAGGCTCCCATGTTCCCAGAGAATGTCAAAAAACTACGCTCCCAATACCAGCAATATAAGAAAGCCCCAAAAAATAGGATTCGTAGAAAATATTAAACAAAGCCTATTGATTCAAAAACTTTTTACAAATATTAGTTGCTGTTGAAATTTCATGATATGCCGATTAAATCCCCCTCCAAAATACTGTATTAAATAAAATTTTTCAGAGAATCTGACTTCGTCGAACATAACTTGTGTTATATCTGCAGAAGGGTATCATAAACGTATGAAATTGTAGGAACGAGTTACCTTTTTCTTTTTCAAGTCTGGATCGGGCAGGATGGCTATCTGTTCATTAATGTAATCCACTATTCCTTTCTCGATATCGGCAACTATGAATTCACCACTCGTTGTCGACATCTGACGACCGGCGACCATGCCTGTTAGTAATTCAGTAAGCAATAAACATTTAGTCTTTTACATCGACAACCTCGAATATTTAAGGTAAAAGTCATCACGTAGATCGACATTCTGCATTAGATAATGAACTGAAAATATACTTCGAATGTAGGCATACACAGTGATTGAACAGAAAGAAAAATAAAGAACTATCACTTTGCCATAAAATATCCAAATATAACGGAAGCTCGTATTTGCTACCAGATACAGAACTTGGAATTCTTGCGCGTGCGCAATCCATCCCTAGCTATACTTTTCGTCGGACGGGATCGCGACCAGATTCTAACCTGTCATTCATGGATCCAAATTCAAATTTGAATGCCATTTATTGAAAATTGGTTCCTTAGAACACATTTTGTACGTGAAACTACCCTATTTGGATAACGATTCGCTACAGAGAAGAAGCAGCGAAAGTAACTTCATAAAAAGTACCATCTATTGGTGTTATAGAAATTCAGAAGCCAGTAGTGGTTGAGCTTGATATGATAAAACTAAATAATATTCTACAGTAGAACGCAAAACATCTAACCGAGATCATAATTGGCAGACTTAAACCGATTAACTATTGCTGTTATTTCTTCAAATGTATGTTCCAGGTCATTGCGCCGATCTTCACGACTCGCGTAGCACTTGGATAAAAAAAATTTCAATTAGTTATCAAATAAAAAATTTTAAATTTTTTCTAGTCAATACCGATCGGTTTTTCTTTTTTCCGTGGCCCCTTTGTTTTACGTAATGTTCTAAATGTCGTTCTAAACTTTAACTTAACTTAGTTTTTTGTTTTGAATAAAGGCAATCAGACCTTTAATAAATTCGAAGATAAACCAGATACCAATTAATCATACTTTGTTAACAAATTCATTAATCTTGTCAATTTCGCTTTCTACAACGTCTTCCTCTTTAACCTGTTCATCCAGCTCATTCTGTACCGTTACATTCTCTGAAAACTCTTGATCTAATTCTTCTTCATCTATTTTCATGGTTGGTTCACCTTTATTTGAGACAAATAACTGTTTAATATAATCTAAATTGCCAACCTTTCCAATGAACGATCCTACGATGTATAGTATTTATAAAGATTCTAGCACTTCTTGCATATTGCCTAATTAATCAGATGTAATATTAAGTGTGTAAAAAATTCTTATGATAATTTCGATGCAATTGATGTCTATAATATAACTGATGTATAACTAAGCAGATTTTTGATTTATAAACATATTGCATGCATAATTTAAGACAATCTTCCATGCATTTTATATAGGAACTCAGAAGAGAATTATTAAACAAAGTATATTTATAACGTGTAGTCAAAATAAAAAAAGTTCAAAATATGAATTCATTAGGATCTCGGAACTGTTCTACTAGACTACATGTAAAAATACGAAATATAACCGTAAAACTCATAAGGTATCGGATTGTCGTCTTCATCCACAACTACTATTTTCACTCCTTCTTTCTTTTTCTCTGCTTTCTCTTCTTTCCCTTTTGCTACCTCTGTTTTATAAAAACATTGTATTAAGGAAAGATTGGAGTGGACTACTGATGAAAACAAATTGCATAAATACAAAATTAACTCGAGTTATGAACGTTTTTGGACGCACAAAATAATAAAATAATGAGTAAGAATACATAAAATTAAATGTTTTCGTTTTTTTTTCGTAAACATGATATATTTACCTTCCGTGGGTGCCTCTTGAGCTTCTAGTTTTGAAGCACTTATCTCTCGTAACTTTTTCTGTGAGAGAAACAAAAATAATGTAGGAACATATACGTAATACAACTGTTATATGACCATCAATTTTGGAGACAGAAATAACTGATTTAATTACGAAATACATGGATGGATGGTATCCATTTAAAATAAGTTTTAAAACCGAACTAAATAAGTCGGACGAAGATTAACAATATAAGGTTTGATATAAAATGTCTACACAGAAATTCTTTTGAATTAGAAGTAGAAATACCTTTAATTCCATCAGTGAGACAATTATTTATTTAAGTTTAATACCAAGATGAAAAGGGTCCATAGATTCGGTCTTTTCAGTGGGGATGCATGACCGACAAAAACAAATCACGTCACAGACGTCGGAAGAGTTTCAATCAAAGACTATGCAAGGGTCCGCATAAATTTAAGGGAAACAAACGTATATAGTGACAGTAACGATGGTCCACGACACGCGATATTGGATATTACATCACTCAACTTTATATCGTCTATGTTTCAGTTTTTTTTATCTGTACCACTTGTATAGGCTATTGACATTTGTTTGTCTTCTGTCATTACAAAATGTTAATCTACAATGGCGTATTGAAACGAATCGTAAATCAAGTGGTCTACGGTTGTGAAAGACATCACACATTGTATGTAGACAAGGCGTAAATTAACAATCTAAAAATTATAAATTTAACAATTCAACTAACATCAACAGCCTCGCTTGGTGCTACCCTTCCTGTAATAGGATAAAAGTAATTTATTTAAAGATAGATAATCTGGAATCCGATGTATTAAAAAAGAATATTATGAAGAATATTATGGTCGTGGGTTCTCTGTGGTTCGACTCCGGCGGCACCACCGCCACACCTATTTCTGCCTTATAACAGCAGTGTTAAAAGCTGCCATGTTCTGGTTTGAAGGGAGACATACTTTTCGAAGCATTCCAGCTAGTCCTCAGGGGTAGAGGCGCACCTGTGGTCGACTTATGTGAGGATGATTACAGATATCCATGGGCGGCAGTAGCCACTTACCATCAGGTGGACTGCATGCTTGTCCTCTACTTCCATATTATACAAAAAATATTAAAATAGAATCAAAAGTGTAAATCGGATGTTATTGATAGAATTTTATTAAACTTGATTCCGCTTGTAGTTAGTAATACTTGTGTATAGGATGACTGGTCAATTTGTAATTATTGGTAGAAGGACTATAGAAAAATTATTGCTAGTACACTTTAATGCCACGCTCCCTCGCATACCTCTTCGGGGATCGCAGGCGTGATGCCACGTTATTTAATGTTAATAAACCAAATTATAACCTTTTCTTTCTCTTAAATAGTTCTCCCTCTCTATCTGTCGTGCTCTCTCGATAGACGGTGATCTTTCTATTTTGCCCAACACTGGCATATTTAGCTTCAAACTCAGTCTTGGTACGCGAGGTACGTAGGAATTTATGACAGTCAGCTCCCGAAACTCGGCACAATCCGGCCAGAATTCGCCTGAGGAACTCTATGGATAAAAGTATTACTCAGAAAGAAAGTTAATATTCCGGTGCCAGGGACTACTAAATTGAATTTTAGATTGCTTTAGATTAGGATTAAATGGGATGAGACGCAAATTTATGGGACATCATCGTCAAATATTACAGTACTGACTGCCTCGCTGGTCGTGTTGATTGCAAACGCGACTGCCAATGGGGAGACCCTGAGTTCAAATCCCGTGTCGGCAACCATTTGATTTTACTAATTTATATTGTTTAGTAGTGGCTCGGAGTCTGGGTCTATGTGCGATGTATGGCAAGAACCTCACCACGTATTGCATATTGATACGCAAACCTAACTGGAGCACGTTTCTCCAGTTAGGTTTGCGTCATAGGCGTATTTAACTTTAGCGAACGCGTTAAGACTGAAACTTTGAACGCAAATCTGTGCTCGATGAGAACTAGCTAGATCACATTTATAGACACGAATACCAGCAATTATTTTTGTATAAATACCTATGTTCATTATTTAATCACATTTAATAACATGGACAATTAAATGGGTGTCCATTTATCTATGCCATATAGATTCAATGCATGGAATGTAGGAAAAGCTATTTCATAAAATCAATTTCGCGTTCATAAAATTGTACAAGCAATCATTTAATTACCTCAATGTGAATTTCCTCTGAGGACTGCTGAGGTTCCTCTTCCTCTTCAATCGTCTCCGCAGCCGGCGACTCACCTGTGCACGGCCAGGAAATAACAATTTCACTATTGCAGACAAATCATAACAGCGGTGGCGTGCAGTCTGACGGCTGACATTAACCTTCAATACATTTTGCTATGCGCATTTAAATCTAGATATCTCCTGCTTTAATGATGTATAAAAGCATTGTAAGTAAATTTATGAGGCTTTAAATTTATCTACATTACTTTCTAATAAGTACGAGTGAAACGTGGTAATTGATAGCTAGATCGGTCCAGAATAGCTAGCCGTAATGTGACCTTGAGAAAACCACAGACAAAACTCAAAAAAAATTATTGACAATAATATGTTGAATGATGATGGAGCAGTAATAAAATAAGTAGCGTGACTTTTAAGTTTCGAGAGATATAGAATCTCTTATTCTTAAATAAGATCTACGTTCAATCTGAATATAAATGTTACAGTCAGTCATACGGAAAATTAAAAATTCTGATGCTAACCCTCCATATATCCGTTGTAGTACTTGACGTCCTTGGAAGCGTCCAGCCTGGCGAGGAACTTGTACATGTCGAGGAAGTCTTGCACCGGGATGGCGGCTGATCCACCATCCGGCTCCTTCGTGAGAGTCTCGCAGAGAAGTATCATCGTATGCGTAAGGCACTATAAAAACATGCCAGAGGAGGAAAAATTAAAAAGTTTCGTGGCAAGAATTGAAGCTCCTAATGAAATGACAAGAATGAATCCTCCTAAAAGCAGTATCTTAAAAGCTCCCATTTTCTTATAGATAGCTGATAGTTCAACAAGTTTCGACTTCTTCGCCGAGTTTATCGTGATCGTGTGCTATCGGTCATTCTGGTGAAAGCATTGGTCGCGATGTGCATTGAGCGTCGAGCGACATATGTTAGTACTTAATCAGATAATCGCCCCCGAGGGAGGCATCCTACATGTACCCCTTTGGGTAGATAAATGCTTGTAACAAAATGTCGCGCGCGTTGCCGGTCAACGCAGGCATATTTACAGCGACCGGTGTTTAATATTATTCATTGAC
>DWEI01002733.1:0-13835 GCA_018245875.1 Mysoria ambigua | reverse complement strand
GACAACCACACTTGGTACACTGCCGAAAGTGTACGGATCTAAAGCACACGCAAAATTCAACCTTTACAATTTGATGTACTGTAAGTTATGTGACCTGTACATCTATTTACACGTAAATGTCAAAATCGTGTGCCCGCAGTATATAACGTCGTTTGATGTCAAGGGTGTTGCTAATGCGGTACAAGAACAAATGAATGTTCATGATGAATCGATGGTCCGGCTGATTATGATGACGCGCCGAGTACCGACTTCTGTGTGTGTGTATATGAATAATATTTCGGCGGGAAGTTTTATAGGTCACAGAAGTACATTCTCATCAGTCCGGGTCAGTTTAATGCTGCATCTTCTTTGCTTGACTACTCGCAAGGTTGGTATAGGTCCTGTTTAAAAATAGTACTCTCTCCCAGCTTTAATGATAAGAACAGTTTAGTAAGAACAAAGTGGAGGTTATAAAAATAGTGTATGATAGAATAAAAATACATACGATAAGATTATATAACACTATATATAATACCTCGTGCAACTATCACACGGCAGTCTGACTCCAAATTAGGCAGTCTGTGCTATGGTATTATTATTATTTATGACAGTAATGACGAATATGTGGGTGTATAACATACTCATATTACACATATACAGACATGTAGTATACTTAAGTTAAACGTAAACGTAACTTCACGCCTGTAGTCTCTGAAGAGGTAGGCAAACGAATGCAGAACACTCCACGTTTCACCAGTTGCGTTTAGGTCCCACTATGTAATAGGTGGTGAGCCTATTGTCATACATCCACACTCCAAACCACTTCTAGGAAATATAAATTAGAAATCTTTGGAGTGTTTGGTCCGGGAATAGAACCCGAGAACCCCCAATCGGCAGTCGTACTTGTAACCAACACGACCAACTGACCAACAGTCAAATAAATATATGCAAGTATAATAATATCAGATACAATCATATACAATGTTATTCAACTTTAAACTGTTGATGGAACCAGGCAGATTTTTTTTTCACATTTACCGTGTGAAAGTCAAGCAAGTTAAACTGTCAATTAAATTTGCACGCACGGCGTGAACGCTGGTACGGGACACCACATACGAGAAGGTCAGTGTTTGACAGCGACAGTTCCAAGCCGAAGATCGTTCTTGACCGAAAATACGGCATACCTCTGCGTGTAATTAAAAATAATTGGCAAAAGAAAAACTATTGTGTGCGGCGGCCGCGGAGGTCGGCGCGGCGCGGAGTTTCAAAACACACCTTTGTTTTTGCCTTCATTCACGTTTCTATAGCTGTGATAACAGTTGTACTATATCTCAACACTTGTGTGTTATCTTTAGCTAGCTAGTATTTTGAATTGTTGATTTAGTGGTTAGTGAGCCTGACTGTTGTGACGGGTTGTGGGTTCGATTCTCATCAGGAAAATATTTGTGTGATGACGTTGCGTATTTTTCTTGTTTTTGCATTTAAAATTGTACGTGTGTTATGCCAAGCTATCTTTTATCTTCAGGCAAACATTCATCGATTTTCTGAAAGCTCACAAAAATACTGAAATTGTATAAAAATACAATATAAACATTCAAATCGAGTGAGCTACCAATGACATTTGAAAGCATCGTAATAGTTAAAATAGTATATAAAAGAAACAAGCTTCCTTGTAACAAATATAATAACAGATATTAGATAGGGTTAGATAGCGTTGTCATTATCAGGAAATAAATATATAGGATTAAATACATTTCGTTCAAGAAATAGTGAGGAAAAGACCGAACAACGCCAAGCAAAGCTCCTTTCGTTTTAATATACCGTAAGCGTATTATGATCATAAATCACGTGCACACAATAGCGACACACACGGACGCCGCAGTAGCAGAGCGCGGTGGCGGCCGCGGCCCGCGCGCGCACTGCGCATCGCGTTATTATTATTACAGTTTGGTTGACAATCGGACGCGCTTTTACCTAACCTCGCTTTATAAGTCACTCGATAAGTGCGGTCCACAAGAGGCATGTGCGTTACACTGATGAAAATGAGCGGACAACGAAAACCGTTTTTATTACATTCTTAGCACTCGTTCCTGTTTTCAAAGATTTCTTGGAAAATAAAAGTTGTGATGTGAAAAAGTCACACGCGAGGCCTACGTCCGGCAGCGGACTGACAGCGGCTGGTGATGTAATGATTACGATGTGAATAAGGATCAATATAATAAGAACAAATGTAAATATATTTCTTATTACATCTGCTGGTCCATATGCTTGTCTTTTCATATCAAATAGACGGTCAAGAAATATAATAAAAATGACAAATGTCCTTTACAAAAGATACTTTATATGATTAAATATCATCTGCTATGCGGGGAAAGGAAAATATATTCGTCGTTCATAAAAAAAAAAACATGTTCTATAAGGCGCGTGAAGATCTCCAGCCCGCCCTTGACCAGCGCGGCAAGACTATAATAGTGAAACCATAGAAGAAATAAAATTAGACTCAATTTAAGGTTTCCTGCTATAATTTTACCTCATAATTTAATTCATCAGATATATTTTGATTCTAATCGAGTCTGTGAGCAAACGCTCGTCGCTTATTTCTCTACCTTCAGAGCTTTAGTTTCAATCGAAATCTCTGTAGATACTATCTCAACAATATTTCCCTGCGAATTAAAAGAATAAATTATAATAGAGGAAATGATTTCGGTATTTGATCTTATCTCGTTTCGTTAACGATTCAAACATGATTCAAACAGACAAAAAGTATGTTTTTGAATATGTTTGTTATTATGAAACGGTTTGTTGTGTCATTCAATCATTGTTGAACCTCTTGTATTAATGATAACAGATTATATCAGTTTATTTGAACCGGCCCATCTCTCGAACTGCTCGCATGCCGCAGCAAAACAATTTGGTGTAGGTACTCATTGTTTTCCTCAGCATGTAAATTAATTAAAATCATACTACAAGCAATTAGTGGCAATGCAACTTTTGTCTCTGCGTATTCAATACGCAAATATGTTTATAATAGGCTTATGAAAGTGATATTTATGTTCAGTAATAAATACTTCGCACATATAGCACTATGTAAGAGTATATTATGTGTATCGTATATGTAAAAAGTGAGTAATGCGTTGAGAGCACGCAATGAGATGTGGACGTCACGCGAACTGACAGTCAAAGCACGGTAAGGAATATTTAATGTTTTGTCATGACGATTTTATACGTTGACGTACGCGTCGACTGAGCGAAGCCGGGCTCAGGGGCGACGACCGGTCAAATTAAATTTCCTTGCATGTAGGAGGCGTGGCGCATGTTGTGTGCGGCTGCGTGTGCGCGTCTCGTGTTCTACTGTACAGTTTGAGATAATTCGTTGCGGATGTTTTACATCTTACACATGCCAAAAGGTTCAGCGGTAATGACGTAGGCAGGTCAAAGGCCATCTCTGACGAAATCTTTTAATTCCGACCACATTCAGAATGCTTGAAGCAGTTTTGCTAAATACGCGGTATATAAACTTTTCACTAACTACGTAGGTACTCCGCCGTTTGAATAATTTTGATAACAGTATTTTCATTCATATTAGACTACTTATATTTTTTTGTAAATTATATATGTATAATAATATAATGTATAAGTATGTATAATATTAGTTAATTAGCCGTCTGAATGCTGCAGCACAGACTGTCTAGTTTGCGAATAGCCACTAAATAAGCGTGTCAAAATTTTGCCATCAGTACGTGCTAAGTTTTATTATCAATGTGTCAATATTTAAACGTTATCTTTTTCATTTAAGTAGGTATTTTTTAATGAAGTTTTTAAGTCGGATACGGCAAGAACATAGCATAATTTCAATAACACTGTATAAATTAGTTCAAAGATTTTCTTGTCAGTCTTGCAATAGAAATTTTTCCCATTACCTTTTACCAAATCATCAGCTTCTGGTCAGCGCGATCAGGAACCTCCCCGAGCGGTGGCTAAGTCTGGTCTACTGCATCATATATTGTCCGGGGCAGCCTGGACATTGCGACTGACCCATTCACCACGACAGCTGTTCGGGTCAGCTGTCGACTCGACGAGGGAGAAGTAGCACACTGCATACTTCACAACCAGTTGTTCTTCGTCGTCAGCTTAAGTCAGCTGATGAGGTCACGTCCTAATCTCCGTTACTCTATGCCTCTGCTGCTTCAAGTACCCATGTACCAAGTAACAGCGGTATGAACCAATCTCAATGCAATAAACAACTTAACTACTGCTTAATAAACGATTTCCTTACGTTTCCAGGTCGGCGGACTTTTGTAAGCCGATTCACTTAGGCTAAGTAAGTTACATCAACCCAGCCTCGTATCTGCGAACGCATCTCAGTTATATAAGCCGCAATTAACCGTGAGAACAGTATTGTGATTAAACATTATTGGGCCACGTTCGCGAACCGGACGCGGCGCGCTGCTGGGACGTCGGTGTAGCTGGTGAAGCGTGCGAGTGTTCTACAGTCGTCTGCCGACCCCTTCGAGGATTGCAGGCGTGAGCTACGTATTAGCACCACACGTGAACGCAACATAATGCTTGTCCTGGAACACGTGAGTAGAGGAGTGTGGAATCAGTACAGTTGTGGTGTATCGTGGCCGACACACAGCCGGGCATCCGACGGAGCGCGGCCGCTGTCGTGTGCGAGGGCTGGCCACGCGCGAGGCCAGAGCGGCCGACGAGCTGTCGGCTTGGGGGGGGGAGCTTTCTTATCGCCGTATTACGTCATACGATGAGTGCAGGAGAAGCACGAGCACGGAGCAGGTCTGTGAGAATAGAGACGTAGAGCGCTCGGCGCGCACTGCCGACCGCGCGAGGGGCCTGGCGCGTCTCAGAGTGAGTATGATACGGCCTAAGGCTTATTCCACACTAACGAATATCAAAGAATAAGTTAATAATAATTTAAAACATTACGTACGAAGTGATCGTCAATGGTTACTTATGGTTTGGAACATCGTCCAAAAAACCATCTGTTTAACACATACATAATTTCGATTTACGAGTATAAGATGCAGAGATTACAGAACGTTGGCTACAGTTTGATGTTTTGGAACAGTTTACTTTATTTTTTACAATATCTGTATGACAATAGGCTCACCGCCTGTTCATAGTGAGACCCACGCGTAACTGGGATTACAGGTGTTATATGTAACTTAATGTTTCTCTATAGTCTATATGAATTACTAATTATTCTTGTTGCTGATGGTAAAATTGTTTATGTGAATTAAAAGTTATTCTGTATATTATACTCTGTAGGGAAATACGAGTTTGCAATGTTTTCCGCTCTGAATATGTTTTCCGTTGCTTTGAATGTAGCTTTACACTGGTATGTGGGCCGCCCATTAGGGCCACATTGTTTCATTTTTACATTCATCACAAGCAATTTCGGATTCGTCGCGCCCGTGTCTGTTGTGGTGTTCCCACGCTATTTAGCTTTCTGATAACGTTAATAAGAGTATTTAGTTACTGATAACAAGTAATAACAGCAATTTGAGTCTTTATTGTAAGTAGCACAATTCTTCGTTTAAGATTCGTCTGGGCTGATGTGTTCGTTATTAGACATAGAAACGACGTGACCCTTAGCATTTATTGTTTCAGTTGACTTGTAATATAACATAGGAGGCATGTACAACGGTCTACAGATATTAAAATTGATTACCACAATTTTAGAAGAGGTAGGCAGAGGAATGTAGACCACTCCCACGTTTAACCAGCTACGTTTACCCACTAAGGAATATGTGGTGAGCCTATTGCCATCCATGTCATTTGTATCTAGGTGTTTTCCATTAACAATATTGGTATAAAATATGACAGGTTTGTAAGGGTAGCAATGTGTAGCCCTCCGTGGTCTCTGTCTAACCCGTACTAGAACTGATCTGAAGATGTTATAACTATGCTAGTAAAAAGTAAAGTACTAGGTATACATAATTCCAACGGTTTGATTGCGTGGCGGGTACTCTCGTCGGCGTCCGTCTGCGGCGGCCGCGTCGCCACATTGACATGGGAACATGGCCTTTGGCCATGTTACATTCATAATGTGTCGAGTATCAGAATCTATGTAGCGTTGCCAAAAACAATATTCGGATTAAGTAATTTACAATTGTATCGTGTGTTAGAGAACTACTGAGACATTAATAAATGCCAGTGTTCATTTTTAATTATGCCCTGTACCTCATTAGGCATTGCATTGTAGATATATTTGAATGTCCGATGCATGCGAATTGAGTGTACGATGATAAAAAAATTCAAACAATTTAAAACGTAATATCACGCCCGTAATTCCCGACGAGCTAGGCAGAGGAATATATGTAGTACACTCTAACGTTTCATCAGTTAGATATACGTCCCACTATGGAATAAGTACTACTTATTCCATAGGCTCACTAGCCTAGATAATAAAAATAACAAAAATCTGATTCTGAACTTATCAAACCCGGGATTTGAACTCAAGACCGGATCGGCAGTCGCGCTTGCAACCAACACGACCAACGAGTCTACCAAAATCATCGGTATTATTACATATTTCATTTTCTGTCTTGTTTCTTTTTAAGATATACGAGTATCAAATACGATATCGAAGGACACACAACATTTAATCCGCGATTTTTAGAGTAATTCATCAGATTTTACAAGTGGTTAAATCGTGCGTATATTCGAGATATAATCCACTAGTTTCAGTGGCAGCGATGAGATGTAAAAGTTATGCCATGACCCACACATATTTATTTTGTCATTCTGCCATCATAAAATTAAAATTGAAAATTGTAGTCGTAATATGTTCATGTCATTAACATTAATTTTACGACGAGCAATGAATTGTAACTAGAACACAAATATAAGTAACAGGTATGTATAAAATACATTAGTTTTTGTTTATTCCACAAAAGCACGTTAATCTAAGTTGACTTTCAATTGTGTACATTAGTATTCTGGCGCGACCTCGACCTCCGCGTGGTCAGCGTCACGCGTCATTGCGCGGCGCACAATGGCCGCGGCGGGGTGCCACGCGGCCCACGGGTTCCCATGGCCCCCATGCATGATGTATGTCAGTGAGCCATCGAGCTACCATCGGGCGCCGTCGTCACGAAACTGCGGCCCGACATGTAACGTTCCGCACGAAATATTATTTATTGGGGTTAAACACTTGATGTTTTAGGTGCATTTATGTGTTTGTAACAAAGGACATGAAAAATGTTCGATAAGTAATATGATATAGTAAATACCGAAGTAAAATGTATGAAAGGGATTGTTTGAATGAAATACGCAATTTCAGAGAACGCCGGAGAATAGGACAGAATAAATTAATTGCGCACAGCTCTAGTGCTTCCCATAATTAAAATTATCATGAGCACTAGTGTTGATGGTCGTTATTAAATTTTAAATGCCACTGGTAAATGTCCAACACAGCCATTTGAGATTGCGCGGAGTGCACCCGTTGGCATTTTTAGTCTAGTTTATATCACGCGATTAGTACTCCTTGAGCGACATTCAAATCAGAGCACCTATGATTTATATAGATAATACATTGCAGAGTATAAAACTTTAGAGGTACATAAATATTATTTAATTTTTTTTAACGATCGACCATGCTTACACGTCTGTTGGGTTGCGTTTTGTTACGATTTTATCCCATGTGATTGCAAATCCTATATAAATCCTATATGGTAATATTTAGTTTTAAAATTAAAGTCGATAACGTTATTTAGCATCTGCATTTATAAGTTACTTAATAGGACGCTGAGTCATTAGTGGTCATCGCACTGAGATGTGTTGATAATTTATGTTTGTCAATATTGAGATTGTCATGTAAAGTGTAACTCGATAACAATCACGTTTGGTTGGGAGCGAGAGTTAAACTCTGTTATAAATACTAGTGAATCATTCGTATATTTATTTCATAATATGTATAAAAACAGAATGAAAAATTTGTGTTAAAACTATTTTGTATAACTGCTAAAATACGTTGAATGGCATGTAACTTTATAAATAAAAATAATTAGGATATTTCTAATACGTATAAATTTGCGTAATAAATGAGTAATTTAGTATTATTTAAAAACAAATTTATAGATCTAGATTTTTGTAAAACAAATTAACATGTATAAAAAATAAATAATTTCTGCCTTCAACAAACGTACATGCCACCAAGTACATAAGCTTTTCTGTGTAATTAGTTCACGGTATTGCGAAAACACTGTAGGTATTTAGACGAAGTTATTCAGACAAAGACACTCCGGCCCGCCGTTTCGCCACACGGCGCGGCGACCATATGCAGATGAAATTTTAATTGACGCCATAACGAAGTCATCTACGACATTACCCGCGTTGCGTCTCCGCGGACTTGAATCGCGCTGGCTACCTATCAACTCATTGTGCAAGTACCCTCTTTTGAACGTAAACATTAATCGCTCTTATTTATATAAGCGCGCTCGAACAATGATCATGGGAACGGAGCTGTTCAGAAAAAAAAATACCTGCATATTTTAATTCAAACGTGTTCGTAAACGCACAAGAGACGGTATTAGCGTAATGAGCTAATAATGTGTCATATAATAAAAGTTATACCCGAAACCATTAACTGGGCATTGTGTTGTATTATGTCACGATGGAAATAAGACATTTTTAAAAGCAAACATTGGACGCGTTACAGTCTTATGAGCGAGATTAGCCATCTGTGACGTGGGAACCAGCGCGGGTGCACAATTCAGACCCTAATCTAACATCGGCTCGGTTTTGGTAACGCCGTGTTATAGAAATATAACAATGTAATGACTAAACTTCAAATAGATTACGATTTTGGCGTCGAAAAACATATACAATAGCTTATAGAAATGGTGTTCGACATTAATAATAAGACGATTTAAATGTTAATCTGCACATGAGAGTTAAATTCTGTTATCTGTAAATACCGTTTTTATTAATTCTTGAAAATTATTATTGTGTTAAAACTGCACGAAGCAAACAAGCGAATGTATATTGTAATGGAGCTGCTATTGTGCTTTATTCGTATTATTTTTGTTTAAGCGAAATGTATTTAAGTGCCTCGTTGGTGTCGTGGTTAGCGAGCCAGGCTGTTGATCAAAGTTCTTCAGGGTTTATTTCACGGAAAGCAAATATTTGGATGCTGAATATATTTGCTCTGTGTCAGGCTATAGTTCTATAAAAATATAAACTATCAATTTGTTGATTTTGAATGTTTCGTTGGTTGTGTTGGTTGCAAGCGCAACAGTCGATCCGGAGGTCCTGGGTTGAAATCCCAGGTCAGACAGTTTTAGATTTTTCTAATTTAGGTTTTCTAGTTGTGGCTCGAAGTTTGTCTATCTATCTATGAATAACAGTCAGAATCATCCTCTCATTCTGGAAGTCTTGGCGCTTACCTCTTCATTTATTATAATTAAGATTATTTTACTATAAAAGCATCACTTGCTGTGACGGTGAACATATCATAAGGAAACCAGTACACCTAGATTTTTCCATAAGCTTCACTTACGCGTGTGAAATTGGCCAAGGCGCTAGTGGACAGCGTGACAAACTAAGGTCTTAACTTTTGTCCCTTTAAGAGGAGACTCGATTATAACAGTCGAATGATGGAGAATCATGATGAACGGTTTTTGATGTTATAATTAATCGATACTTTAATAAAAAGTTCATTGCTGTAGTGGATCGTTATTAAAAATAGTAGTTATATTTTCTCAGTAGATGTATCGCGATGTCGCTAGAGGCGTCATGATGTTAGATTAGATGACGTACCATCGACACATTTATCAGCAACGTCTGTTCTGAAATGTATGTAACGCGACGGCAGCCGATTTCATCAGGACGTGTCACGAGGCGCGGGCGATGCGCAGATGTTTATGAGACACTTAGCACGAACGATCTAAACTCGTGTTCTCTGACACATCTGATAACAGCACAGGTCGGAGAAAAGGTCGCGATGTTTCGAAAGCGTATAATTCTCCTTTTGACTGTTACACGCGACTTGCTTTAATAATAAACTTGTATTCAGAATTTTTGTACGCATAATATCTATATTAATAATGTTTCTCGTTTAGATCTGGTGGTCAGTGATATATATGTATATTATGTTAAGAATGCAGCAACTGGCGGGGTCAACTATTGAATCTTAGACCACGACTAAATTTTAAAAATATTGCTACAATATCACTAGCACATTAGGCAGTTTATTTCGGTTATTTTTATATCACGTCGTTAAATCTTGTTTGAGGCAGCTTAAGAATTTCTGATAGATTGGACAGACAGTCACAATCCACTAGCCTTGATTAAAGCAACATGTAGATATATACATCAGTTTATGCCGGTGCAAAAAAGTGTTAATGAGTGGTCTTTACTCGGATAGAATAACGATTTAATTTGAAAAACTTTTAATGCAATAAAAGACTTTAATATCATTTTACACGTAGCTTGTACGATCCTAATTTTAGAACTCGTATAACACATGATGATAAACGCCAGGTCAAGGACATCGCAGCTAAAACAACTTAGAAAAGGAATTGTTTGCTTGCAAATCGAATGCGATGCAAACTGCAGATGACACAATGCTGACCCAATAATGTTTGGTTCGGTTTTATGGTTATCACCCTTTGTGCCTTTGTCCGTTTTGTTTCTCTGACACAACCAGGTACTATACGCAGAAATCAACTTGCCACTCGCGAGGAATGCGCTTCTCGTCCCGTCACCTGCCTCCGCTTACCAATGCCCACCGCTCTTTGACGTGTCAGAGCCTCGGTAGGTATAACGTCATTGTAGCGAGGTGCTGAGTTAACTCCTCCGACTTATATTGCGGCTTCATAGTAAAAGCCTGTGGTTTTCTCGTTTATAACTGATTGGAAATTACGTATTTTATAGTTTTGAAAATATATGCTTTACTGTTTCAGCACATTCAACCGATTATATGAACTGATGGTGAAGTGTTCCCGGTTGTAGTGAAAAATTACATTTGCCCGAATAACAAGGGATGAGATTTTTATTATCAACACTGTTTGATGGAACTGTCGTAGGTAACGATACTTGATTGGCTCTTCCTCCACAAGCACCAGATTCACAATTATTTTTATCGAATTACTTTTATCGAAGGACCGGTCTCATTAGCAATAGTATATAAATAAATAAAATTCTGGACACATCTTCATACTCGGTCACCTGATTACAAACTATGATTTATCTTCAATATAATCCCAAACATATATATCTGTATAATTAAAATGATAGATAAATATCTTACGACATCTCGACACACGGCCATCTGATCCCAAAGTAAGCGGCAAGAGAGCATGAGGTGACCAAGTGGCCGATAGACTACATATATATCACATCATCACACAAATATTTATCCTGGGTGGGAATCGAATTCACGACCCCCGGGGCCACCGCTGCACCAACGACCCAGTTAAAAAGTCAATAGAGCTTGTTCATCTAATGATTTTCATTCACTGTAAGTTATTAACCTACGTAACTTCACACCTGTAATCCTCAAAAAGGTAGGCAGAAGAATGCAGAACATTTCCACGTGTCACCAGTTACGTTTACTTCCCACTATGGTATGGGTGACCACTTCTAGAAAATCTAAATTAGAAAATTTTGTAATGTTCAACCCGGGAATCGAATCTGGAACCTGCGGATCGGAAGTCGCACTTGGAGGCAGTCAAGTTATGAACGTTTTAGGATTTACAGCAATTTTATTATATTAGTCAAGAATATTTTGCCCTTCAATACTTCCTATCTATACATAAATTGTACTCTTATAATGCACACTAAATCGGGAGTATCTGTTTTAGTATTGTAGCGATTATCACTTGTGGTCATCACACACATATTGGATGTAAATCGAACCCCATTATTATCGCTCCAGCCATCAGGTTTACTAATCACTAAATTGCTTAAATCGCCTTTGAAAGGCAAAATACCCGAGCATGCCTTTGGCCGGTGTTCAAGACATAAAAGAAGCAAACAGATACTTTGTTTCAAGCAATACTGAACCCCCTATTATACTCGTGAATAAGTCACTAGCCTAGAGACAAATAGGAACGCAGAAGTAGTTCTGCTGCTCTATATTTCATTTTTAAATTCAACTTATTCTATTGATGATATTGATGATATTCTATTGATTGTCTCGATGCTAATTTACAACATTATATTTCAAAAGTATCTCATCCTAAATCCGTAATTTCCCTAACACGTCTGCGTCGCTTCGTACGCAGTGCAATAGCGTGCGTCAATGTAGCGTTGCCGAAACGTCGAGTGCGGGTAAGCAATCTTCGTCATCTTTCAACTCGACTTGCGTGCGGCGAGCGCGCGCGCCGCGCAGCCGCACGCCGCGGCTTTCACCCGCCACCTCTGCGCCTGCGCATCACCGCCGTTCCACGCTGCTACTGTACGGCCACATCCAACGTGCACACTGTGTGGACTACGATTGTTTGATACGCTGAACATAATATAGCGCAGATCTACCAGGCAGCGCATTGTATGACATGAAATTTTCGACTTTAACAACCTACTATTTAAAAGTAGAAGTGAACTAAGTCAAACTAATAGATGATGTGATTGACTTAAGGAGTACATAATTTACTTTTTATATAGTGCTTTTGTTAAAAGTTAAAACAGATAATTGTAGTAAAATATATTTGACAACATTACCAATGTATTAAGGTGCCGATTTCCATATTCAGTATAGATGAGTAAGAAGCATCCGCTCAGTGTGAATCTGTCATGTGCCTAAATTCATCTCGAGTTCAAGGAACAGGTGCACCGCTCACCGTACAACACTACGTAACACCAAGTGTTGTTGAAAATTACAACCATTATTTATTACACTGTTTTGCGAATATCCCCCACTTTACAACACGCGACGCTGAAAATCGTTGTGTTGAGTTAGTTTAATGACGATCTTTTTTTTTGTATGTGTGTAAGAATAACTTGAAATCGGGCTATTACATAGCCCGATTTCAAGTTGTAATTAATTGTTGGTAAAGTTCAGAAATAATGGAGGGCTCGGTGATTCTCATCTCTGGGAAGTTTATTTGAAACTAACTTAATTTTTTAGTCGATTTTTTTAGAATACTATTCTTGCACCTGATATTAAAATTCATGATTAGAATTCATCCTGAACACTAGTTTCAAAGATGGGCGTTAATAGAAATTAAAATTGACTTGAACTAGAAATGCTACAAAAGCCGGCGGAACACTTCTATACAATCTCACTTGAGATGCGTCGAAGACGTTAACGGGCCATGTGGGTCTCTTCACGTAATATTCACGTCAAGCGGTGCTGCAAGTTTTCATAATATATCAAATCATTACATTTACAGTACATAATCACTACTACAAAAGTCATAAACGCATTCTTTGCCTCCTAGTAAACGAATTAAGCACTATTCAAAACTCATTGCGCACGCATTACAAGAAAATTACAGCTATTACCATAACGTATTATTATTATATAAAATAAAAAATATTTTCTGCGTAACATGTTACGCTTATAATTCCGCGCACGGCGACCACACGTTCGTAATTGCGCGGACACTGGTGTCGTGTTAGAAACCGCATGCATTTGCCTGCATGTGCACGCGTTAAATGATATAAATTACACGTATGTAATGCCGGCATTACAACTGAATTACAGTCATTACGCGATCATAAAGATACCATTCTTGGAATGAATATAAACGAATTATTTATTACGTTGCATTGTAGGCAAAAAGTGAAAAATTATGCTGTAGATAAGACCTAAGCAGTAATATACACTCGGCGTCAAAAAAATCGCACCTTTTTATTTTTTTTAATAAACCACTCCTAGAAACTAATGCATAGAT
>DWEI01002732.1:0-13836 GCA_018245875.1 Mysoria ambigua | reverse complement strand
GAGCCTATTGCCATGCATCGGGCACATATCCAGACTCCGAATCACTACTAGAAAATTTAAATTAGAAAATTTTGTAGTGTTCGACCTGGGAATCGAACCCGGGACCTCTCGATCGGCATTCGCACCTGCAACCAACACGGCCAACGAGGCAGTCAAGTGTAATATATTTGATGGTTTATACATTTATTGTTCTGAATAATTGAAACGTAACATCACACCTGTGATCCCCAAAGAGGGAGACAGAGTGATATAGCACACTATTGCCACACACTGGACATGAATCCAAAGTGCTACTACAAATTTTGAGTTACAATAAGTCAATAGTACTTATCCGAATCGGTAACCAAGACCAACCCGAGACCTTTCTATTTGCACCCGAGACTTTCTAACAGTCCGTCAACAAGGCAGTCTCATGAGTACACGTGGACAACAATAGGGATATTGTTGTTTTTCGATATTAGACGATTGTATAGAACAGTTAGTTTTTTGAAAGTTGAAATGTTATTTTATTTCAGATTGCAAGGGCTTCCCAGTCGTTTAAAGTCTGTATCCTAGAATTAGGTCACATACTATGCACTAGTTGGCCGACAGATCTGGCCATCAAAACTAATTGATTATATTTATAATCATTTACTGATGTGAGCAATGACAAAATTTGTGTGTCATCTATATATTTAATTTGCATTTGTTCATATACACTGAAGGGATGTCCAGTTTTAAAATAGATAGATTTTAAAATAGATACTTGTTTTAATATGGATCCCGATATTTATGTATTGAAAAGTTTTCTTTATGTTCGGTCCTAAATAATGAATGCAATCCAATGATCGATTCCAGGCGCGGAGGCGATGCGCCTGCCGGACTTCCTGCCCGTCCACCCGGGCCGCACCTCCCCCGAGCCGGAGCACCAGGACGAGCAACTGCAGCAAATCATCGCAGAGCTAGAAAGAACCAGGTAGGTCACCCGCACACTCTAAAGTTATTCGTTAATTTTATTACCAGAAATTACATTGAAAAGCTAAACTCAGTTGCTAATACGTACATATTTTTTGTATTACTCGTATATACGAATATGTTTTGTCCAAATGGAACCGCCGCTGGTCCGCAGGTCGGAGCTGTTCACGGAGCGCAGCCGGCGGTCGCGCGCCGAGGACGAGGCGCGGGCGGCGCGCGAGGCGGCCTCGCTGCTGCGCGCCGAGGCGGCGGCGGCGCGCGCGGGCGAGGCGGCGCTGCGCGCGCGGCTCGCCGACCGCGAGCTGTCGGCGCACTGCGCGCTGCACGGCGACCCGGACGCCGGGGTGACGCTTCCTTCAGTCGTACTGTGGCCAGCCGTAGACAACATTAGGCAGCATGTATCAGACGGATTTGCGGGTTGATGCGCAGCTACATTCGTTTATTTATAGCGACGGATGAAAATTGGCTTTATCAAATTATGACGTTTCATTTTTTTTTTATAATAAGGAAGTAGAGGACGGGCATGCAGTTCACCTGATGGTAAGTGGCTACTGCTGCCTATAGACATCTGTAATCAACCCCAGATAAGTCGACCACAGATGCGCCAGATGAGTCTACCCCTGAGGACTGAGATGGAATGCCTCGAAAAATATGTCTTCAAACCAGAACACAGAAGCGCTTAACGCTGCTGTTATAAGGTGGAAATAGGTGCGGCGGTGGTGCCGCCGGAGTCGAACCACAGATGGTTCTACCACCAAAGATTATTATAGTAATTTTCATATATTAATATAGTAATATTTTTTACAGGTTAGGACATCGGAAAAGGAGGCGACGATTTCAAGATTGAGGAATGAAATGAGAAGGTTAAAGGTAATTTGCCAATAGCTATTTGTAGCGTTTGAAAATTATCTGTAAGGATTCCAAATAATGGAAAACAAACGCGGACTCTGCTCGTCACTTCTAGTTTTAAAAACAATCTTCAAAGATCACTTTTAATAACAGCGATAATAGTCCAATGTCTTGTAACTCCACACCCCACTTCGTGGTGGGAGAAGTGTCGCTCCGTGACTCCGGCCGCCGCCCTGCGCACCGGCCGGCGCACGCGGCGGTGCGCAGGGCGGCGGCCGCTGACGTGCCCGTGGCGGCGGCAGGAGGAGCTGGCGGCGGCGCGCGGCGAGGTGCTGTCGCTGCGCGCGCTGCACGCGGCCGCCGCGCGCGACCTGCGCCGCGCCGCCGACGTCGCCGACACCTCGCTGCGGTGCGCGCAAGCATGCACACGCACACACGCACACGCACACACGCACACGCACACACACACGCACATACACACTGAAACACACACACACAATTGTGTATGTGTGTCGATATTTCATTGGCCAGCATGAATGTTTGATTAAAAGTCTAATAAATTAATGAAGTTACAAATAAACGAATTAATAATAGTATATTTTCTAATATATATAAGTCTCATCTCACAATGTTAGTGTCTGTGCTGCTCCAAAACAGCTTGACCGATTTTTAACAAATTTCTTGTGTATATTTGGTAGATGACAGTTTTTCTTTCAATTCTGTATCCAAAAATATCTTTTACTTCAATTCAATGTGTTTTCTTATTAACGATATCCAAATAGTCCATTATACATTCAAAAGTTCGTTTTCAAAATATTCAAACATACTTCCAATGAATTCTTTATTTTTTTTAATAACCAAAATATTTATCAAAAATATAACTGACAGAATAACATTTGCCGCGTCAGCTAGTAAAATATACAAGAATGTATCTAATCTAGTTCATATATTTGTGGACATCAATTTTTTAAATTTTCTCTTCAGGGAGCTGCTGACCGGACTGGACAGGCTCAGAACACTCAGTTCCACGCTGGACCCCACCTGATGGTAGCCAGCCGCCGCGACCAGCGCCCCGGCCCGCCGCCCTCCACCGCCTGGCACCAACCTTCGGCTCCGACCATCTGACACACGTAGAGAGGGGGGAGTTCCTGAGATAGTGGAGCCCTGCTAAGTTACCACTTGTACAGCTGTTTCCATCACTGAGCAATTTGTCTACCAGTTAGAACACGCTCTGGGCCGTGCAGCATCTCATATGTTAATCTAAAGGTGAGAATAAACTAGAGCATTTCGTCGAGCATTTCTGTGCAATGCAACGTCCCTGCGAATGCTCGACGCAGCGCTGCCGCCGACTGCGCAGTGACCGGCAACATCTCCTTGTACCTAGCGTTCTTATCTAGAAATTATCGTAGAGCACCTCGTGGTTTTGTTACAAGTAAATGCTCTGGTCTGTACTCACCTTTATGCATTGTCTAAAATTGTTCGCTGTTGTCCTCGGACAAAACTACTTTACACATCCAGCGGAACTTGTGTCCAAGTTGGAGCACAATGATGGCCAGAATCTCAACAAATGTATTGTGCTGTCTATATTGTTCAGCATGTTCACAGACGCGTCCGCCACCCCCACGCGACTGAGAGGGGATTGATGGTAGTTGTGACGGGCAACCATATATTATGAGTTTTGATCATTGTAAGACAGACAGACTTCAGTTGACAATCATAACTAATTAGATTCCATGATTGCTACAATAATTGTACCTTTCCTACCCGAGCACAAGGTTTATATCAGGACCTCGCACAGGCTATTGGATGTACAGAGCACTTCGCTCGGTCGCAATCGCTGTTGACAAAAGCTGCAACTGATGTTTCATGACTCGGATAAAGAAATATAACACAATGTAGAACATGAATTAATATTGTTATTATTATTATTTGAACTGTCTGTCGCGAAGTTACACTGTATGTATGTATACGATGCAAAGCTGAACTGGAATGAACGGGTAAATCTATATCCGGTATGATGTCTTTGCAGTATGAGAATGTGAATGTAAATTTCGTGATTTGGCAACGCAACATATTGGAATATAGAACAACAGACCAAATGACAGCGAATTCGGAATTCTTACAAAAATAAAAACACAAAAACACAAGGAGTTCAGTTGGCCACAGTGAATATATCGGAAAGTAAATTGAATTTGGAATGTTTTAATAAATGTATATTTGGAAGGTGATGGCCCAGATGTCGGCCGGCGCGCGCGGGCGGCGCGGGGCGCCGGCGCGGCATGGGGCCTGTGATGTATGTGACCGCTGAATTTGACGTACTGACTGTATCGATTGTTGTTTGAGCGCTCGTAGCTTTTCATTTTCGAGGGTCTCGGTGTTTAGGTCAAATATACGTGTCGTATTTATGGTGTCTCCGTGTAATATAATAATAGTTATGTATTGCTTGAATGTGAGCAATTGTACAATGCGAGGGACCCGTTACCTCGGGCAAGGGGTTGTATGTAGGGTGCGGCGCGTGGCTGGGGGTGTGTTAGCGGCGGGCTGACGAATGTTTGTGAAGCTAATGTGTTATATCGATGTCGTGTAGAGGCGTTCGGCCCAACCGTATGTTATAAGTAGCTCGTAGGTAGTGTTTCATTCAAAGAATGTCGGCGCAGATGGCGCAGGCCGCTGCTCGACGAGACTCGGCGCCTGTGCCCGACGGCGCGCGGCCGGCGCGGGGCGTGTGCGGGGGTAGGGAGCTCCGGTAGCGCGACCCGGCGCCCGTCTGGCGGCGCCCGGACGCCGCCGCCGTGTTTATTTGTAAATTGATTCGTGTCACTGTAAATGTTATAGTTGAAAAGTAAATGTTGTATAATAGTATACGTCGTAAGTTTTGCGACGGGGGTGCCAAGCGCACATGTTGCTGTCGTCACTCGGGGTGCCGCTCAAGCTTCCTCCAGGTGTCGCGGTAGGGCGGCTGGGCGCGCGGCCGGCCACCGCGCAGTGTTTGTCTAACAATTGGTCACATGCAGCGTGTGTTCGGAGCGAATGGTAACGAACGCGTATTTCCCTGATCTTCAAACTTTATAAAATCTGTGTAACCGCTTAAATATACTTAGAGTTGTCCGAACGACCAACACGACCAGCCCGAAGCCCATTTCTCCAATTAGACGCTCTGCGGTCGCCTGCCGCGCGCTCGCTGCCCGCGCCCCCCGGCCCTCGCTGTCGGCGCGCGCGCCGGCCTGGGCCGCGGGAGACTTGGGTTTGACACGTGGATACGTACAAATTGATGTATTTTCCTTCGTCTCGAATAACATTTTTCATTTAACATTCGACTTTTTGACCGTAGAAAAAGTTATAATAGGGACTGGTCGGACGCGGCGATAAAAAAATAAAGGATTTGTATCGACCGTTCGCACTCGATGCAGATACCCCTCGCCTGCCGCGTCCGCGCCGCGCCGCGGCTGCTTCGTTATTTAATTGGTGTATAGAAATGATATTGATGTAATCGTTGTGTACTGTGCTAGGGTCGACGCACACTGCTGTCCAGTGACACTGTCACTTGTGCCATGCCAACTGTAATATTTGGATGCTTCACTCGTCAAACTGGTTAACATAATTTTTTTAATATTATTAAATTTTAATATCAGAGCACTTGCTTAGCTCCTCCTAACTGTACATATTTGTCAAATCATAGATGCATATGCATAATAAAATGTACATCGTATTTTTAATTTGTAACTTGAAAATAATTAAAAAAAAACAATATTTTATTTTTCTTCACGGTTTGTTATATAAAGTGGCCATTGAAGAATCCGATCTATACACTAGTAATTTGTGTCGATGGGAGAGATTTACACAGCTTGGTAATGTATTGGTAGCTCGATGTAATAAAACAACCGTACTTGAGTCCACGTGGCCGCTGGCCGCAGCTGGCCAAGTGCAGGGCCAGTGCGCGCCACCCTGCACGACGCAGCCGCAAGCAGCGCGAGCACGCACCGAGCGCGCCCGCTGGACAGTATTTTTCTATATCACTAGGTTATGAAGGATATTGGATTTCTTAAAAATTTTGATGTCTCATTAATTATATATGTAATAATAAATTAAGCAACATATAGATTTGTATACAGTACGATTATTGATATAGTCCCTTTCGATTGCACCACACTTGGCTGTCAACATTGTATATTTTATTCATATTTTAATGCAGATATGTTTAGTATACGCTTGTCCGTTAATTGGAATTGTGCTATAATTATTCTAATGTTGGTATATGTAAAAAGTTTAAATTAATACAGGCCTTAGGAAATACATTAACCAGCAAACGCCTAGTAATAGTTCATTGTAAGCGTGACATGTATATTATTAGATGGGAACTGTACGATGCTACCACCCGGATGGTAATGTTGTCGCATTCGTTGGGAGCCGGCTGCGGGCCGCGCCGCGCAGTGCCTGCGGCCTCGCGCAGGCTGGCGGGGCGCCCGCGCCGGCCGCCGCTACGTGCGCCCGCGGCCTTACGTCGCCGGCGCTGAGTGTCCGCGGGGTGTTGTCCTGCCTAAAACAATTTTTTGTACGATGTGGGACGTAATGCTTACTTTGCACAAAGAGTCCACGCGTCTATATGTCACTAGCTTGTCCACGCCCACTGCTGGACACGACACCGGCCGCGTGCCGCGACCCCAGGGCTCGGCGCAGCGCCGCGCGGCGTCGTCCAGCCGCCCCAACAATTCGATATGACAGACGCTTGTGTGTATGCAATAGTTCAATTATAGGTAAAGATGGCACACGAGGACCCCTCGCCCTGGCGCTGTGGGCCGGCGCACCTGTCGCAGCATCGAGTTAAGCACTCCAAGACCCAGAGGTTCATTGGGTGATGTTACATATGATTATGATGCCATTGTCATCATCCGGTTCACAACGGTCGCAGCGAAGGTCGGCGGCCGCGCAACGAAAACTGCAGTTCTATTGTATGTTCGTAAGCGGCAACCTTCGTCGACCTTGCTGCTCCCAGCATGTTCATTGGAATTTTCGTTTGAAAACAACATTTTACATTTCGCAAAACAAGATTCTACATTTTGCACAACGTTATTGGTTTGAGAAAAATTAAAATATACGACATCAAAGTGCTCTGAAAGCTTTTTTCTCACTGTCCCCAAGTTACAAAGTAGTGTGGTTTGACGTCTAAATTACTCCATTTATACATAGACAATAGAATTATTATCGTTAATTGTATAATTTTTGTCCCAGAAGAATGATAAAATATAACCACACTTAGCGCGTACGCCGGCCGACGTTGGGCCCGTGTGTAGGGTTCAGGGCTGTGCTATTTTGGATTTTGGGGTGAAAATGTAGTGACCACTGCTTGTTGATTAGATATATGATTTTATTGAAGATTATCATCGAATGCATATAACTTCTGTGGTAGCAGTGTATCTCTCGCGCTTACTAAATAAATAAATAAATAATATAAAAACTGCGACTTCATAACAATTTCGGAGTTTTCACTCTATGGAAAGGTCTTTAAAATTCATAGAAGAAAAGCTTAGCTGTAGCTCGGGCGAGACGCCGGAGATGATGTTACAGCGAATCGTGCAGCTGTTCATGATGTAAGCGTAGTGTATTGTATTTTATCATTTATATTGCCCATACGCTTACGTTAGAACATTTAATATTTCAATTTCACAGTTACAGTTTTTATAATTATATTTCACGTTTATACTACATCCAGTTACTGGCGACTTTTTTTCTATTATTTCTGTAAAGATTACATTTAGCACGGGTACCTACTCCCTGCCTGACCCGTAAGAGACATTGCGTGACTGTGTAATATGTATGTATGTAATGATAAAAATAAATATAACCTTTAAATTTCCAATTTGAAAACTCAGTAAGTGTATATTAACAATGTTAACGTAAAACTATGAGTGAGTATATAAGAAGCATAGTTTCGCTAAATTGTCTGTTTCATTTATGCCTAATGTCTAAAATTGTTTTAAATTATTGTAAAAATCCTTTTTTTTTCTTAATATCAATGTGCGACAATGAAATCGGCCAGAAAGGATTTAAACCATCGATCATATGTTATATATTAACATTTTGCTTTCTGTTTTAAGTCAGTATCGTAAAAGATAGGAATAGATGTAGATATTTGTCGCAAGAGGAGCAGAGTTGAAATATCTTCGTTTTGTTTAAAAGTTCTTGTTTATATATTATTGATATCAGCAATTTTGATAAAAACACCGGAATGTAGGTAGTATGTAACTGTTTTTAAGAATACCACCAATACAAGTAATAAAGCGCAGATCGCATTTTTCAAAATCATGACACATTCTCGTAAGTGAAACTGTATGGGATAAAGGGCGTCGTGCCGTGTATCAGCATTCGAAATTCGAATCTTGTTTTTTCGGAGATGGTTTTGTCAATCGTGATCTAGGCAGTGTTGCTATACTCAATGTAATGGTTGATTTTTTCAGTTTTCTTACACGTAGGTATTTATTATGGCCTAATTAGAAGCGAACTGGGTACTGGTGGAGTGAGGACAAGAATACCAACCTGTTATTCAATTTCTCGCAAGGCGACGAAAGCGTGAAAATTAAATTTATAATACAATGGATGGATAATAAAGGAAAAATTGAAAGTGCTGTTTCAAGCAAAAATATTTGTTTTCGCTGTATTTTGTATATTGTAAAAATAGTTTTTGTTCATGCGTCCTATGATGTTTTCATATATCCCGTGGTTGTTCGGATGTATTTCTTATTAAACGTATTTATTATATACATGCTTGATTATGTGCTAGCTTAATTCTTGTATGTTTGGAAATAGTCTGACTAGTTTCAGAACTGTCTGACATAGGAATCGAATCTAAAAAAAAGTCTTTATAAGTTCAAAACTTAGTAGCTATCTCCATAAACAATACGTACTTGACTTAATTCGATAGATAATTGAAACATGTTTTTATAAGTATATTTTATTACCTAATTGCTTTGTCAAAAACCTACTACATTTTATCCAAAGCTGTACCGTACTGACCGTACGCAGTGTGATCGGTCGAAAAAGATGCTATTGTGTTGAGTGAGGAGGAGTGTAACTTATGTGAGCCCGATGTAATGGATAAAAAATAAATGAAATTAATTTTAAACGGATATATTTTTATTTATCATTGAACATAAATTATTATTAATGCATAAAACACCTGAACTACAAATATATTTTATATAATTACATATAAATAAAATATGAATATTCAATAGACACTGAGATAAATAATTTTTGATTCACACAAAATATTTCATCCAATTCATACATTACTTTACGACGATACTTAAGTGACCTTTAATAGAATTTAATTTTACTATAACATTTTCCAAAGCGATACAATAACATTTTCCGAATAATATTTTAAATGTAGTTATTTCAAGAACTTTTTATGCATCGAGTATATCTACTTTCTAATATGGAGGAGAAATGATCTATGAATTGCACGCGCAGCAACGTAAGCAGTACGAGAAGCTGTGCTCTGCGATCCCCAATCCGGCTTGTGGGCAGAATCCTTCAGGGCTTGCCGGTATCCAACAGAAAGCTGCAGTAGGCTCATTGTGATAATGATATATTTATTGAACACAATGTTCTTTTAACAAAACTAATTTTAATGATTCCGATACATGTCATGAATCATCTGTTTTTTGATCGTCCCTCAACTCCGCCGTTGCCGGTCCCACGCCCGGGTGCAAGAGAAGGAGGGTCGAGAAGACAATCCTACCGTGGAACAGTCAACGCAGTCATCGCACGCCGGTCAAGTAACCAGACAACATCGGTGGCATCCAGCGCCTGATGAGGCTACAGGAGCCCAATAAATATTATAGAGTGGAAACACGCGGATATTGATCACTTAACAATTTCTCAAAAAGACTCGTAAAACGAATGTACATGACTAATGTAACCTGGCTAATGCTTTGTGCATTTCAAAGCCCGCGCTGACGAGTGTTATGTGAACAACCGATGCCCCCATGATGTGGGTCGTCGGTCTCGGCCAGGGCGAAATAAACCCTTATAAGATCTCAACGCGTGCCAACTATAGTATTGGCGTCTAGAAAGTAAGAAGCCTAATCAAACCAGAACCCGCAGTATTTTGGAATGAGAGATGTAACTATCATATCTAAGCGTTCTAATCATTAGTTCGGTCTAAGCACCTTCTATTATTCGGGAACAGACTCCTCGAGCACTCCCGGCGCGAACACCCGGCTCCGTCCAGGATCAACGGGTATAATCTAACTAGTGACGGAATCGTTACACTAACATTGAGCTGCAAATCATGCGACGTGAACATCGTGCACATGGACGCGACAAGCAAGGTGGTCCGGCCTGCTCGAGGAGTCTCCCAATATGATCACTCTCGAAAATTACTCGAGCGCTCGGGCACTTCTACGCCGTAGCAACTGGCGGATACATTTGTTGCACGACGCGAAATACAACAATAGTATCGATAGTTTTTGCCATTACATGGACATGTCATGAAACGCTGTTTCACGGCGTGGTCTTTATCAAAAGACACGTGTTGTACGAGCTCGCTCGTACATTGCGTTGCATCATGCAGATCAGCATTTTTGTACTACATAATTATTAGTGCAATTGAAGGCATCGTCAATGACAGCCGCGTTTTCATTGACATTGTCCACACACACGTCATGGGCGCGTACTCGTGTGAACAGTTATTGACGATGAATATGCGTTTTATTTTATAGAAATGGGCAAGAGGACAGCACCTACAATAGTCTATTCGTTTAATGTACTCTGCGTTATTGAATATCAACTGGATTTTATTTTTTATAACAAGTAATATTAATTTTAGATCAAACTGCCATGATGCATGGACAACCTATCAGGTCGAATGTCGTCACATTTGAGTATGCGAACATATGAACTTTAACATTGCAATATCTAAATCAACGAAACACCACCACATAATCCCCGAACGGGTAGGCAGCTCAGCCTTACATCACTTGGCTCCTGCACAGTTTGGTTTGCGCGCTCGTTTTACCGCGTACGTGCAACGTGGGGAATGATCTGCCGTCCGAGGCCTTCCCGGAGCGCCGTGACGTGGGGTCCTTCGACAAAAGCGCAAAGAGCACTCCTAAGCCGGCGAGGCATTGGCCACCCTACTTAACAACGGGGGCCCGTCGGTCCGCTTGTCAGGCTGAATATAAAAAAATAAGGTAGAGATTAAGTAGTGAGAAGAAATTGACAGTATCTAAGTATTTATTTTTTTTGGTGCATTTTCACATCGCAAATTACCGGCAAATAATTATTTATTATCAAATAACATATACATCCCTCCTTCGTACGGAAAAATGATAAACATAATAAAATTACTCTTAGTAAGTAGTCTACTATTTAGTAGATTAATAGCCTTTGTTACCGACGTTAACTAAGCATAGCTAAGTATTACTTCAGGTTGTATAACATATATATGATATACACATATCGAAGCTCAATAACAAAGTCAAAAAATTACATACTATTATATAAATAACTTATACAAGTATTTAGCAAAATTGTTGGAGAAATAGTTCGAGTAGTCTGGCAACATTAGCGTAATGGCGGGAACCAGAAACGTCAAGCAAATAACATGACAAGCAATTCCCCACCGGAATAAATATATGTAGCTGTGAACAATGCTTTCGACATATGAATCCTTAACGAAATATTCATTTTTATTCAAGGAGACCACGCCTAAGGCCTTCGTTTCTGGATATTGCGTGAATTTGAAAATTTCAGAAGTCGAGTGAGTAGTTTTAAAGGTTAAATATGTAACAATGAAGTTACTACACAACTAGTGGTGAGGCGACGCCGGCGCGGGTCACAGCGGGCGCGCGGCGCGCAGCGGGTCCCAGTGCTGCGGGCAGTGCAGGAAGTACTTGCGCGCGGCGGCGGCGAAGCGGCGCCGGTACTGCTGCGGCGACACCACCGTGGGCTGCCCCGAGCGCAGGTTCTTCATCAGGTGCTCCAGCTTCTTGTCCCACGTGAACGTGCGGATGTAGTCTGCGGGCCGCGCAACGATCCCCGTGACTGTCTAGCCGAGCTGTCGGCGCAGTTTGTACGCAGCGGATTGTGAGTGTTGTAAGAGCAGGTTGAGTGCGCCCTCACCGATGATGCCGAGCACGAGCGTGCGGTCGTCGATGCTGAGCAGCAGCGAGTAGTCCATGACGTGGTTGTCGGCCAGGAACTTGGTGTCGCGCTCGATGGCGGCCCACAGCGTGTAGCCGGCGTCCGACTGCACGTACAGCTGCGTCTCCCACCGCACTGTCCAATATAAGGGACTCGACGTTAAGTATGCGAGACATTAAGGATTCGAATTGGCATAATAGAAATAAAGAAATAAATGTCGTTTGTATAATTTTCGTATGTGTCACTAGTGTTGATTTTGTGCTCAAAATACTTCGTGATAATAAATGGAGCCGTAGACCACTACATTGCACGAGGCTTTCAATTTTCGTAGTCCGATGGTCCCTATGGAGAACGATTATACATTTGTTGCTTAAAAATCATGCGACAGGTCATAGGAAAGTGCAGAGAGTTCAACAAACCGATGACACTCGGCTTTATCGATTACGCCAAGGCCTTCGACACTATTAGCTGGCTTAAAATATTTGTGGGAATGAGGAAAATGGGCATACCTGACCATCTAGTACTCCTAATTTGTACTCCAAAGTTTGTGCCTAAATGAAAAAGCTTATGTAAGGCTGAAAAACACACTATCAAAACCCTTTTATGCCGAGCGTGGGGTAACGCAAGGTTGTATTCTTACCCCCCAACTGTTCAACCTGATCGGGGAGGATAGTGGGCGTTTTCTTGAAAACTAGGAGGGAAGAATCGCTATTATCCGCATTGGGGAAACTAGATACGTATAATAAGGATCCATGACAATTAACGACGGAAACTGCAAAAGGGAGACTGTACGACGAGCACCGACAGCGAGGACGGCGGCGAAAAGATTGGAGAAAATGTGGAAGAATCGAAACATCTTTGGCAGTACAAAGGTGCGACTTAAGCATATTCTGGTTTTTCCATCTATTTGTAAGCTTTCGAAACCTTGACCTTTAAATCTCAAATAAGATTTGAAGTGGATGCATTGGAAATTTGCCGCTGGTACTCAATGTAGGGTATTTCTAGACTGCGCGTAGTATGAACGCGTCTATACTTAAGGGGCCTAAAATAACAACTCGTTTCTCAACAATCTGCTTTTGAAGGTCATTTACCTTCTTCGTAAATAGGTCAAAGTTTGTAAAAAATAATAGTAATGGGACAAGCACATGATAAAAGACCTACCCCTCTCCGGTGGTTAGATTCTGCATTGGGAAAAATTGTGTGCAGAACCAAAGAGTATTAGCAAAGCCCAATGCAGAAGTGCCTGAGGAGCCATTACTTATAGACCGCTTCACGACCCTCAGACACGAGGACACAGGTGGTGGCATGGAGCACGGGTCGGTACGTACGGCGCAGCAGGTTGTCGTCGAGCAGCACGGGCGGCGCGGCGGGCGGCGCGGCGGGCGCGGCGGGCGCGGCGGGCGGCGCCAGGTGCGCGGCGAGGCGCGGCCGCGCGGTGCCCTTGAGGTCGAAGCGCGGCGCGCTGGGCGCGCACGCGTACCACACGTGCTCCAGCACCAGCACGCCGCCGCTGGCGCCGCCCACGCTGAACACGCCCAGGATGCGCGCTGCGGCACGCGCGCACGGCTCGTCCTCCACACTCCACACTCCACAGTTGCGACACAAACTATTGCTTAACGTGTTACGTGAGCATTCAAATGAACTGCTTTTAAATAGGTCTATACCGTTAAACTATAAATTAAGACTATAATATGAAAATAAACTTCATTTTAAACAACGGTTCTGATAAATCTTCTATACAAATAAAAAAAATTGTAGTATCTATTTGTAATATTAAAACAACCGCTTTTTACTAAATGCATAATTATGTATGTATAGACGGTACAGATATCAAAATAACGTTTTGTCTGTCTGTCTGTCTGTCTGTCTGTCTGTCTGTCTGTCTGT
>DWEI01002731.1:0-13839 GCA_018245875.1 Mysoria ambigua | reverse complement strand
TCTTTTCTGCATATTACTTTTACAAAATAATGTCGATGTTTCACATCTGCCAGGCGTCCCGTGACGGCTCATTTTTTTTAATGTAACAAGCGTTCTGTTGCGAGGATGGAATTATAACGAGTGTATTAAAAGTAGTTAAAACACAGAAAACGGATGTTCGAGAAATTCCGTTCCATGAATAAGTCAGACAGTGGTAGCGTTTACAGGATGTCGTTACGTACATATTATGTATACTGCGGACCGCACGATGCGACTGAGATTCAGCTAGAGATATACGAGTAGTGTAGCGGGCGGCGGACCACGCACACGGTCGCCGGCGGCGCTGCGGCCGCCACCGCGCGCCGGGGACCATCTGTTGGTTCCACGATTTGTGTTGCGGCGGGACGAGTGTGCGAGCCCGCACGGGCGCCGGCGGGCTCGGTGCTCGCAGGTTGCCACTCGTCCGTCGTATGACATGACGTATACTGATACTAAGCTGTCATACTACCACGGTCCCACTAGTCCACTATTATCAACAACCTGCCATTTCCTGCCGACGAAAATTTGATAGGTACATTTATCAATTTTTTACTGCACTAGTTGGTCCATGGGATGCAGTGCAGTTGTGATGATATGAAATCATATTTTCATTTCGGATATTCCATTATATGAGTAGCAGAAATGATTTAGCGAAACGGTTCCTGAATATCCCAGGCTTCATCTCGCTTTTCGTCAGGTGGGATAGCCGACAAACGCGAGCCTATTGCCAAATACAACAATATATTTCTTACATTAGGTTAGAGATATTTGTCACTCCGTGCTCTCTGCCTACCCCGTAAGGGACTCGGCGTGAAAATATGTATGTATTTCTTACATTACATTAAAAAAATCGGGTCCACTGGAGAACATAAGTGGACGTATAATGCGTGTTAAACGTGTTCCTTTAACTGTCACGTGTAAAATTCCCATTTTTGTGAGAGGTGCGTTCTAGGACTCGAACCCAGAACAATAGGACTGTGAACCTTTATTCTGTACAAATATTTACTCCTCAATCAAATATTTATAATTTTTATCGCGCTGCTTTTATTGTCGACATCATAATATATAATATATCGCTGATTTCACCCTTTTTAACGCTTATTTAAATTATTGCATTCAAAATTATATCTGTAAATACGAGCGAAATCTATTTCACGTAACAAAGCGTACCCTAACTATAGAAACGTCACTAACAAATAATTATATCAATTCGGAGTTTATCCGAGCATAATTATTCATCTGCGCCATAATTACACTGTACGCTGTAAACATCTGGCTTCGGGGCGTCTCACAGCGAGCAGCGAGCGAAACACTTTTACTTATGTTCAAAAGCTAGGAACTTCATGTCATAATGAAGTTGTGAAATTATGCTACAGAAGTACGCTCCACACTAGGAGACAATCAGTGCGTGGCTTCATTAATGATTAAATTTACATTTGCATGCCGGGTAACTCTTTAGTCACAACTATATCGTCGGTATATATTTCTCTCATTTTCCTTTGAAATTAGCCTATTAATTTGCTCGCTGTGACATTTGCATCCTTGTTGTATACAATTGTTCGTTTTATAATTTTAACAAATTGCATTTAAATTTATTCTCTGACTAAATGAATATGAATTATATCTACGAATTTGATGTACGGACATTCATTTATTTACTGAATCCTACTTGAGAGTTTTGTCCATTTCTTACAAAATACGGAAAGACAAAATTTTACAAATGGCTAGAAGTTACCTAAAAATTTAATAAAACTGTAACGTTACGAAAACTTTGTGAGAATCTTGCAGGCTTTATAATAAAAAGTGTGTGGCTCATTCGTACATCGCGTGTGAGCGGACAGGTACTCAGCGGAGTCCAATTCAAACAGTCATAGAACAAAGAAAGGAATAGACGCGTCGCTCCATACACGTCCGCAACACGCGCTGCGGTGGAACAAAGAGCCATGGCGGCGAACAGAGGTTTGATTAAAACATTGAATTGGTTACGAAACGGATTAAAAACGTGTTTGGTTAATGACATGAACTTTTAAAATATTTTGAACCTCAATACTAAAATAAACGTAACATCATGCCCGTAATCTAGCCCGTTGGCGCATAGGTAAGTAAATCTGATTGTTACACCGGGGGTTGTAGGTTCGATTCCCACCCAGAACAAATAATTTTGTAAGGAGCTCTAGCATTTGTTCTGTGTCTAGGTGTAAAAACTAAAAAAAATCCTATTTAAGCATATCTGTATATTTATAACTAGCTATGTCTGCGTCTTAGCCCGCATTTAAATCTAAAATGAAAGTACCCTAAGTTACTCCTTATTACATCATCTATCTACCATTGAAAGTTCCGTCTAAATCGATCCAGCCGTTCCAGAGACAGACAAAAATTGGAAAAAAAAGGTTTTGGTGGTGGTGGTGGTGAAAAAAAAGGTGGTACATGTGCATTTAGTAAAAAGCGGTTTATTTTCATGTTGCAAACAGACACTCCAATTTTTTTAATGTGTATATATGCAATTTATCGGCCGCCTGGTTATCACAAGCTCTCGTGACGCTTACTTTGAGATCAGATGATCGTGTATGAAGATGTCCCAAGATATTATTATAATTATTATTATTTGTAGTGGCTTGGTGTCCGGCTACTTACGTTACAATTTTCATATACATATTTATATGCACTCTTATCGTTCCACTGTGGAAAACCCGTCTCGACTCAGCATTAAAAGGATTAAGGGCGTTGTCTGCCCACTAACCATGTGCGGGTTGATACCCTTAAAAGTGTTCAGGTTTTTCGATGACCTTTTCCTTCACCGGTAGAGTAAGAAATATATAATTAAAAAAGCATTTCATTTCATGTGAAGAACTGCCCATCAAAATTTGAACCTGGAAGCTTCGGAGCCTTTAAGTATGAAATTAGCCGTTACGGAACTCTACTGTTACACCGAGAAATTTATGTAGGCTGCAGTATCAAGTGAACAGCGGCGCCAGGCGTTCTGAGTCAGTCCGTGTTCGAAGCCATCGCAGGTCGCATTTTATGATTATTGTTCTTTAGATGTAGTTGTACTCGTATATGGATGCAATGACCTAATATTTTTTCTTTATATTCATGAATAACACCCATTTTTGGAATGTTATAAGAGTTGTAAAGACTTTCCAACAGCGCGCAGTCAAATTTTTTGCAGTATAACCCTAATCACGCAATGGAACTTTAACACAGAATAATGCGCATGCAAGCAATAAAAATATAACACGAATAATCCGAGTTAATGTTTACAGTGGTTTAAATACTTCTGTGTATTTATCTACAACGAATATGCAGATGTCCCTCAGTTAGAGGCAATGATTCAGGTTACACGCTTTTTGTAAATATCGGCTCATCATCATAATCAGCCTACTCCAGTCCAATAAGGGGCATAGTCTTCCTCTGAGACGTTATGCTCATAATGCCCACGCCGGGCATACGAGTGTGGGATCGCCGAGCTCAGCTTGTCGCACCGCCAGCGTTGCTGTCTATAGGCACCCAAGGCCTGCAGCTGTGCTCAGGCAGGATGCACCGCGCCACGATCTGCCAGCGCCTGGTGCATACATCTTTCATGACACCTTACATCCCGCCACTTATAACATTTCTATATATTTTAAAGATAGAGTTTGGCGTTATCGCTTCAGGAAAGTATTTTGTTTAAGCTCACAGTTCCTTTACGGGTTGGGTGTGAAAGCCAAGTGACTCTTTCCTTACAATCTTAATGTGCTGTTTTTTTCTATTTCCATTTTTCTCTTAATATTATATATAAACTTTGCTTTTTAATTGTTTATAATATTCCAACTAGAAGTCGTCAAAACTCCGAAGGAACCGCATATGTGAAGATGCTCTGAAAATGTATGGTGATAAAAATATCTTTATGTACGCTATTAAACTGTAAATCTGAGTGCAAAAGTCTGGAAGACTTTATTACGTCTATTATAGGTTACTTACAATTAGAGGTAAATATATTATAGGAATAGACTAAATGTGCAAATATGCTTGGTTCGGGGGATTGCAGGCGTGATTTTACTATGTTGTGAAGTACAGAGATAAACTTAACGGTATTCATCTGTTTACCTGGCACATCGACAGTAGCGCCACCCGGCGCCCCTGCCGCCGTCGCACCAACTGCCGCGCAGGTGGTGCCCCCGAGACGGTCCACGCGCATTCGTTATTCACTTAGCCGAGGGAAAGTAATTATGCATCGCGATGCGAAGGCGAGCTCGGCGGACGTAATTAAGTCCTCCACTTGCCTCCTTCGTGATGTCGTGCGAAATTCGAATCGCATATTCCGTGCATAATTTACATACATTCCTATATTTTAGCAGAGTAAATATTAATGTGTTAAAATGTGTAACTTTGTGAAGTACACGACACCATGCCGTGCGCTGCGTGCGGACGCCGGCAAAGGCCATCCATTGCGATCGTTGGAGCCGAAAATATTCCGTACCGTAAAAATGTCCACGTGTCGTGTGTCAATAAATTTGCATTAAAATGGCGAGCGGCGGAAACTGTGTGCGGTAGCCGGGAGCAACAATGTATGAAAGCGATCAGATAACTGTACAGCAATTTTAATATATTTTTTTGAATTGCCATCACATTTTCTTTTCAGACCGACTTATAATCATATTACGTTCATTCGTACTAATAATAAAATCTGTCGGTCAACGGTAATTGTTTTCGGCGACAGTTTAACCTTTGTTTAATTTGATGAGGCTTACGGTTGACCCTTGGGGAATCCCCGGAGATACAGCGTGGAAATTGTCATGCTCAATTACAGGGATCCCGGCATAATTATAAGGTTTCCTACTACTATATTATACTGTAATTAGACGTTATATTTGTATTTTTATTATATATGCCTATTCAAAATTGTAATGTTATACGACCGATTCTTATATATGAACATAACGAAAAGGAGGAAACCTCGTAAATTGTCGTCATCGATTGAACAGTCAACAAATTGTGAGTATCGTATCGTCCACAGTACATTTAATACACCGTTTAGTTGGTTTCCTAAAACATTTCGATCCAATCACTATCCAAATAAATCAATTCTATTGAAATATTTTAAGTAAGTAGCTATGTCTGTTATAAATTTATATAGGATAAACTTCATATTAAGTTTAATATAAAAAATTAACACGAAAAATTGTAATGTTTGTTACACGCATTTCTTTAATTGGCCTGATTTAATATGTAGTTTTAGGAAATCGAAAAATGAACTTTGATCTTAACCTTACTATTGATATTAAATATAGTCTTAAGTTTTCTGAGGACAATCCCTTCTTATTTTTTCTTTTTTAAGCAGCAGTTTCGAAATTTTATTAATATCATTTGTTGCTTATAGTTCTATAAAACCATTATTAGATAAGAAAATACAGTCCAAAAAAAACAATTTATTCTAAAATAGATTTTAACTAGTTAAAGATAACGAATTCTTATTAAGTGACCGTTGAATTTAAGTCGTTATGAAATGTAAGACGTTGTAAATTTCGATCAGCGCGCGAGCTGCTTCGTATGCTAGAAGTGTTCTGAACTTACCTCATCAGGCCTGTTCTACGCATGACGAGTCTCCATTTAAAGTACGTCCTTGGGTTGACACTAGAACTAATAAACATCTTCATTAAAAACTTTACTCAAATTGCACCTGCAATAAAAATATTATTTTGTATGTTATATATAAAGTATTTAACGTATTTCAGAATTGAACAATAAGTTTTTTAAAGGAAAGTTTTCCAATATTACTTAGTCGGATTGACTTCTTTTTAATGCTTGCACTACCGCATTATTCTAATGCAAGGAGAATATTTCTAGATTTCATAACTTTATTAAATTTATGTTCTTTAGCAGAAGAAACTGAATTCTCTCCTGTAACGTTTGGCTCCCTTGGAGTTTACGCTACAATCGGTATGGTTATTAGGTAATATAAATACCAATAAATAAGATTTGGTGACTGCAAATCTGCAACAAAGGATGATACATACATGTCGTCTATCCCATCGAAAGAATAATAGTCTTCCGTATTCGTCTCAAGTATTCGGCTGGGTACTAAGAAACTGAATAATGTATGCGGCGACGTACATAGGTCGCTTGTAGATTTACAATAAATGAAACACTTCGCACCAGGTGACGGTGTAATAAAAACGTCGCAAATTGTATCCCCGGCGAAGTCGCGCCGGGCTCTGCGCCGGCCGGCCGTCCCCGGGGAGCGCGCGCCGTCCGGACGCAAGCGAACGTCTCCACGGGACGCGCTTCATCGAAAACATTCACACTAATCTGAAGGGATTTCACTAACCGCTGTCGTAGTTCCATCTCAAACACTACTGCTTGGACCACATCGGTTCATCAGTATATTGCCGTCTTGTACTGATACTAGTACATTCATTAGAATTACAAGCAATTTCAGTGTTGCACAACAGAACAACTGTATTATATAAATTAATTAAATCGATCAAAATACATTTTATTACACATGTATACAATTTGAATATATTGTTTCGTAAGAGTGTAACAAATAACGAAATAATGATAAAACAATGATACAACACGAATGTTGGAGGAGCCAAGGGCGGCCAAGTCGTAGCTTGACCGATAGCTTAAATGCTGATAGGACAGTACCAAGTCTCCAAGCTTTTGTGATGAAGAAAATGATAAATATAGAGGAAGCACGTACGAACATATTTGTTATTACCAACATCTGAAACGATCATCATTAATAAACCAACGTTGTGTTTTTTGGCAACATGGTGGACATCACATAAATAATAGTGACGTGTGACTGCGCTACGTGTGACTGTTTCCACAATGGCCCCACCGTTCGCGTCCCGGGGGAGCGGCCGGGAGCAGCGGCGGAGCGCGGGCCATTGAAACGCAAAGGAACGCTTCAGCTGGACTCGACTTATTGAAAACATCCAAAGGGATTTCGCTGAACTAACTGTAATTGTACTCGGGGTCCACGGGGGGCATAATGGACTGCTCCGCGCGCTCGCTCTCTTTACGTCTCGAACGTTTCAGTTCTAAGCCTAGAGGTATGGTTGCGTTCGATAAAATTGTGCTTACTGTCTTCGTGGCATATATTGCGGCGCGCGTGTAGTGAGGCACGTGGTGACCGAGTAGCGTGACTCTTCACGTCGTTTGATGATCGCGACGGTTTCTCGGCTTACCACTTTTAACTACAAACAATAGTATAGTTATTTACTTAATTTCAAATCACATACAATATCATAATACATTACTGCTTGCCTCGTTGGTCGTGTTGGTTGTAAACGCGATTGCCGATCGGGAGGTCCTGGGTTCAAAGCCGATATTTTTCATTTAGGTTTTTTTAGGAAGTTTTGTTAGGAAGTAGAGGACGGTCATGCAGTCTACCTGATGGGAAGTGGCTACTGCCACCCATGGACATCTGTGATCAACTTCAGATAAGTCGACCACAGGTGCGCCTCTAACCCTGAAGACTAAGATGGAATGTCTCGAAAAAGTACGTCTCCCTTACCACACCCTTCAAACCAGAACACAGCAGCGCTTAACACTGCTATTATAAGGCACAAATAGGTGTGGCGGTGGTGCCGCCGGAGTCGAACCACAGAGAGTTCTACCACCAGTTAGAGTTTAGGTAATAATTTCTGGGGATTGTGAAATCTATCATTATACGGCTATTTCAAAGATTCTTTAATGTAATCGGAGAAAACGTCCTATAATAAGTCTTGTATGTCTTTAGTTATATCTTCGACCTCCTCTTCTTCAACATTCTCCATTCTTGCCTTTCATGCACGATGATGCTGAAGACAGAAGTCTTGAGCATCATCATGCGTGCGAACTATCCCATTAGCTAGTAACTGACCTATTTCTACATCAATTCAGTTGAAAGACATAGCGTCGAGGGTCCCACCTCAGCTAAACTGCAGGCTCCTAACGGACCACCATCGGTACGATTGGTAGTTTTAACTACCGTTTTCATATATTTTGAGAAGAAAGAAATTGATTTACATTGCGTTTACAATCTCTGATCTTATCGTCAAACTTTACAGTTATCTCTAAATGGCGACTTTAACGTTAGGTTAATTAGTAATTGGGGTCGAATGCGAAAATTGGGTTTGAACGCGATATATAGAGTAAGCAAAAGTTGCATTACGAAAGGACTTTATGAAAAGTACGAAAGTATAAAAAAGTTGAGAACAGTAAACCACCCTTGTTATCAAGTATTAAGCGGGGGTACGTTAAACGAGATAAGACCGCTCGCAGATGCTTAATTAAGACGCCAAGGTGTTGCTATAAAAAGTAACGAAAAAACTTACTGAGTGGAATGAGAGCATTTAACAAATAAAGTAGCAATTCATTAAGTAGACAAGTTTCAAAGTCATGACTATGGTTTGCCCTGCAAGGGACCAATGTCATGATGTAATAGTAAAAAAAGAGCCATTCGACTATTGTAGTTTGGTTGGTATAAAAGTAGACAACAGTGTCAAAGTAATTTTTGTGTGATTTTTTTGGAATTCTGGACAAGGTTTGGTAGTAAATTTTTACAATTGGCCCCTGAAAATATAAAATCTCCCTCGGAACGTTATTCTCGATTGTGTCAACAATATTTCATTTCGCCCCCCCCCCCCCCCAACTCTGCCCGCCCCGCGCCATCACAATACCCGCTGCGGTTTTATTAGATTGGCCGCTCGTTCTTCCACTCGTTGCCATACTGCCGCATGGAATATTTTGAAATTGCTATAATGAACGGTTTTTTCGCGTGATACTGCTGCTTTTGTCTCATAGTAATAGTAAAACAAACTTTCAAGAGGTAACACCTAAAATTACTATCAGTCGCACACGTTTAGTTATGCGAACCTTTTGTAATAATTACACAATTTAACAATTATATTGATCGCAGAGTAGCTTCACGGGATACTTGAAATGCTTCCCTGGCCGCCAATGGGCCAACAATTATTTATTCTTCGGCCCTACGAGCTCATGAACCTAGCTGTAATGCCCTTCCCGTATCAAACGCAGTTTGCACATCATCTCTTATGTCTTTTGGTAGAACGGTACGTGATTGGCTGCGCATCGCATTTCATGAGTCTCGTTTTACTGAATTACCATTTACGCAACGTATTTTTTATTCTCTGTAAATAATATTATTTAATATGTGATACACGTGAATATTAAACTATTTAGTTTCGTGATGTTAAGAAAGTAATTATAATTAATTATAACTTAATACCTACTATTATACCCGCGAGTTTTGTGCTCATAATGTAACAAGACTAATATCGTATGGAATATTTTAGGTACATTTTGTGTAACATATTCCGTGGTGGGACTTACTACGTACCTATATCGTGAAACGTGCTATTGTTCTCCTTCGACATTCTCCATTCCTCTGCCTAACTTTTCTCATATTTTAGCCGTGATACTACGTTTTATACCCACTGTGTACGCACGCAATATTGATTAGCGATATGCTAATATAGGAACTAATTTTGCAGATATGCCTAATTATTGCACGCGTTTGTCCTGTTGCTCGCGTGTAGCGGAATCTAATTACCCGAGCACGATGCGAATTTAGATCATGTCCGATGGTGGTCGTGTCGGAAGACTAATTTAAAAATTGCCGTAGCAGCCGGTCCCCGAATACTTGGACCCTGGACTAATATTTCCTACCAACTTTTAAAAACTACGAACTCACTTTTATCGCTGGTTAATATTACAGGACTTTTCAGAGTTTTTTAAGAAAATTTTAAACGAAAATATCGCGTCAGGCTAGATTACAGCTAGGCTTGTCTTATTACGTCGTTGTGAAATTACATTAGCAAGTATGAATAAAGAGCGAGGCTTTGAGAGAGTAGAGCTAAACGTGTTTATTTACAATTTGATATTTGAATATTCGCTACGATAGAGACAAAAATTATATCGCATCGCATAATAAACTGTTCAGTGGAATTTAAATGTATTATGGGCATTTATTTTTCAACGTTAAATGCGACAACACCACCATACCGAATATGAATTAGGCTTTTGTACAAAAATAGTTATGCTTGTATTAAAATGAATAGTTGGATCCCGGTTTTTTTATAAATGTTTCTGACTCTTACGAGTGGGAATAGACCGATGATAAATATGAAAATAGTTTCTGGAGGGAGCTGTAACCGTACTAGTTACATGTGTGTACATACAGGACACGCTCTGGTGACAGGCGGGCGGCTCTTGGCAGAGTTATATTATGCTTTTGTATTCCGAAAATTATATTCGAGCCGTGACATGAAATTGAAATAAAAATATCGCTCGCAGCTAGATTACACCTAAGCCTGTCTTATTACGTCATTGTGAAATTACATTAGCAAGTATGAATAAGGAGAGGGGCTCGGAGCAAGGAAATTAACCGCCGTCTATGTGGTACGTTCGCTCTTGTACTGGTTGAGACAGGGTCGTCATATCTCCTGAGGTTCTAACATATATGTACATATTATTAACACGACATCATCCTGCATATCCTTGAGAGGTAGGCAGAGCGGTGCAGGTACTGATTGACAATGGTTTAGCTGTCATGTTATATGTCGAATTATGGAATAGGTAAGTTTATAGCTATACAGTAGCTACAAATTTGGCCTTCAACTGATTATTTGGAATTTCATGTTGGAAATACCTATTCTAGATTCGCGCTTCAACCACTCGACCAAAAAAGCAGTACACATTATTACAGTATTATTGAAATATTTTAATGTGTACTTTTACTAACGTGCTCACTTACAACATTAATATGAATTACAGGTTAAAATGTCGGTATTCAGCCTTCCATTCCTGTGGTACTTACTGGGTATAAATTCTGGAATGAAACTTTCCACAGAAAATATTAAAATCGTTATTGTGAAAAGATGGCGTTATTCTAAGCAACGCATGATGTATATTCCTATTAGAGCATTCGTTCAATTATTGTAAATTATCTGTTTACTAAAGATGTTGAGCTGTACGAGTACAAGTCGCAGCACATGAGGTTGTTATGGATGTACAGGACAAACAAGTCTTGCGAGATCGACGCCTGCAGCGGCCCGCCCCGGCCCGCTTGTTAGCGCGAGTTAATTTAAAGCGCCACATCGCTGTAATTACACAGCTACTACGTATCGCGTACCTCTCGTACATATGTTGGCCTAATTAGTTAGGTTATGTTGAAATATTTCCATTTAGCTCGTTCCTGTTACAATTTCGTGAAAATTAACTTTAATGTGCGCATTCGTTTGTATTCACGTTTATTTACATATTCAAAAATGTTTATTTTTTAATACATACACTTTATTTAAAACTAGATTCTGATGTGCTCACGGCTTCGCCATCGTAGGAATTTTAAGATTTTATATGTTGCTTCACAGAGAAAAGAAAAGAATAAAATACCTGGAGAATAAGATGAGCAGGCGAGCTAGGGGTGCGGGCCGAGGGGCGCACTGCGGTCGCCAGCTCGGTGTATTCTACTTACGTGTACTTGATATTTTGGACAATTCACAGAATATCTCAATAAAATGACGGACTAACGGGACGATATGGTCGCTCAGCGACAAAGTCTTTCCGATTAAAAAAAACTTTATAAAATGAAGCTTACGTGTTATTCTGATGTATAAGTTATATTGTTGTAAAGTTACATTTCAATACTATTCAGTAGTTTTTACGTGAAAAAGTAGCAAAATCCATCCATACTTAGTAACTTTCGCGTTTATAATATTATAAATAGAATGTTCATGCTACGTATTCTTTGGGAGTCTGTGCCTAAGAAAACATATTAGAATATTCTGTATGTTCTAAGTCTTTCTTGTGATAATATTGCTTCATAAAATCGAAAGTACAATGTTCTTATGTAGCACCCTATTATTTCCTATGTACATGTCTGAAACGAAACCATTTTTGTGTTAGCATAAAGTTTGAATAATTCCGTGTGTTTCCCTCGTCAACTAGCAAGCAATTAAGATAATTAGTAGCAGCGACTAATTGTTCTTTTACAATTAATTATAACTCCGTACAGTCGTAGCAAAATGTCTAGCGAAACTCAAATTTACCGTGGCCAGTAGCGTCCTTCGGAAGTAAGTCAAACTGTTCCGATTAAGGCGACAGTTCTAGGATAAAACTTAGCAACTCTGAAGTCTTCGCTATCTCCACAATAATTTATATTAGAGTGGTTATGATAACCTCTGAAATAAGTACACCCGTTCTTAATTTTTAATACGTTAAGAAGCCATACCTGATTTATGGGGTTTAGCTTATGGGGTTAAATAAATAAATAAATAAATAATCACGAGGTAAAGATATGAGTGTAAGCATTAATTTTCAGAACGACGATGACATTTGACAATCCCGGCAAATCGATCGCTGGATTAGTGTGCGACGAGCAAACCGCTGTTGGAGCACAAGTCATGCCAGAGACAGCCGACGATGTAACCTAATCCGGCGTCACGTGCCGGACGCGGACATGCATGTTGTACAATACATGAGGTGATTGGAAACAGATTGCTTACAACACAATACAATGTTTAAGATGAAGTGGTTCGAAACAAATGTACAATATGGAAATACTCTGCTATTTTTATGCCCACCAAATACACCTATTTTGCACACTGCGGACAAACCTCCATATGAAGGTACGCAAGGGCTAGTTAGTCGAGACCTTTGTCCCGCAGTGCACTCATACATGCTGGTGGTGGTGATGGTGATGACCGTTTTATGAGAATTTACGAAATGGTCTTGCTTTAGTACGTAGAAGTATATAATAGAATATACAAAGTCGATTTGTAAAGAAACTTATGATTGAATAGTAGTGATATATTATCTTTGGATCTTTAAATAGAACTTAAAAGGGGAACTTTTCAAAGCACCGTCATTCACAGAGATAATCATAAAAATTTATCGACGGCAGATTTGCCAATGAGCGCTGATAAAGAGCAATTTAAAACGTTCGCCGAGAGACAAACAAAGCGGAAACAGCTCATCGCGTTCAGGTAACAACCTCGCAGATCAACCGCCACAACCCCCGTCGCCCCGCCTCTCCACAATTACGCCAGCAAATAGAGACATTCCCCCGCAATTTGGGGGAGGCGTATAAAAAATTATCGTCACCTCGTCTGCGAGCGCTCCCAAATAAAAAGTAAGTCTCAAGTAATTTTTTTACAAGCCTTACACATAGCGGCAATAAAAACGCGCCGTACTGAGAACAACCGTCTATATATCATCTGTCCCCACCGCCGCCTCTCTCAAGAGGAAGGCTGCTACTGACACGTCGAATGAAAGTTTAAACGTCGAGAATAATGTGGGTTACGTGGGCCATGGCGTGCCGCGACGACTTTTCGCGAAAGAGTTGTCCGTCTCAAAGTTTCCACTGGAAATAAGAAATCGCCGGAACGCAGTCTGTTTCCGAGGGAAAGTTTAGCGCGTTTGTGCTAATTGCTTTCTGTTTTGTTCCGCTCGAGAAGCAGTTAGTGAAATTAAACCTCGTTTCACGGCACGGTACCTACGATGAATTCTAAAAACCTTTTCCTCGTTTAAATAAATATGCTTTCACACCAATATTGTAAGGAATGATTTGCATTGCAAGGAGACGCAACTTTATCGCTAGTGACATGAATGAGAACTACGCTTATAATGTAATTGTACCGGGCCATGTTTTATCGAATACTTATCGTCAATGAATATTTCAATAAATATTTGTAGACGGATTCTTTACGATGAATCATATTCTGTAACCAAATATATTTAATTAGAGTAAAACTACATCGCCTCGTTGACTGCCTCGTTGGTCGTGTTGGTTGCAGATGCGACTGCCGATCGAGAGGTCCCGGGTTCGAT
>DWEI01002730.1:0-13844 GCA_018245875.1 Mysoria ambigua | reverse complement strand
CCGCACCACGACTAGAACATCTAAATTAGAAAATTTTGTAGTGTTCGACCCGGGAATCGAACCTGGGACTGCCCGATCGGCAGTCGCACTTGCAACCATCACGACCGACAAAGCTGTCAAGATATTATTATTAATAACAATATTCGCTACAATAAAAAACTGACAAGTAGGTATATAGCTTGGTCTAGAGAATAGCTTAAGAACTAATTTTCTAAAATAAATCCTGAAAAACTATGAATCCGTTAATTAGAGTTTTCTGATTATATATTTACAGTAGCTCAATATTTGTTTATACAATAAAAAAAAATACTTAATGTTAAAATGAAAGGAATATCATCAGTTTTGAACATAAGTAATAAAACTTCTTTAAGACGCGATGTTTTTCTTAGTGTTTGCCAAACGGATCGCCTAACACCGGCATTAACTTCAATTCCGACAAAACTTTTAAGATATAAAATGGATCTATACTTTAGAGGAATTAAGAAATATCCAAATTATATTGATAATATATATAAAAAATATTACCACAAAGGTAGCTCTAACAGAAGTCTCTTTAAAGTAACAACATTAAAAAATCCAGCTCATCGGACAAATGTAGAAGATACCTATGTTTACGAACCACAATTAAACAAACAGCGCTTTGGAATCCTGAATGTGCACAAACACAAACAAAATTATAAATACAGTATCTCCATACACACAAACGCGCACTGCACCGGCCCAATATCGGCGATAAAACGACAATATTGTCTATGGCTCGAGGAGTTGATGGTACAAGGTTGCGCGTTCGACTGAGGTGCCGCCACCACATGGCACTCACCACCGTTGCACCACCACGCATTGTCAAGAAATCGGCGTGGAAACCTGAGAACATAACGTTTACGCAACCCATTATCCAGAAGACACTAGATAATGTCGATGGACTCCCAGCAGTTCTCACTGGCCGGTCAATCGAAATAAAAACAAAAGCTGTTTCAAATATAGAATCTTTTGAATCGTTCCATTGCATTTCCGTCGAGTTGCATCGCAATTTCGAGAGCTGGTTATAATTTTGTCACATAAATGTGTTATTTGAACTCGAACCGTTTCCCAATATCGCCAATTTTTTACTGCACTTAGCAATTTCCTGTGTTTCTTCACACAGTCCTGACCAAAATACATACTCAATATTCTTGATCTTAGGTCAATTTGTAATATATTTGTGTTTATTGATTAGGTTGCACGACGAATTTGAGAGATACTTGGGAACAGATGATTTAAAGCTCATGACATGGAAATTATTTAAATACGTTTTTTATTTAACGACATCTGACGACCGGGTCGTAATATTGACAAATATACTCGCTTATCTCTTGCCTCATTAAATATATACCTACCTACATATGTATATATGTACTAAAATACCTAATTGATTCTAAAATATATTTGACTTGTAAATGTCAATTTAAAATATTGTTACGACCATTCATGTTGTCAATTATGTTCCATGTTATTGATGTCGTCTAATTGAAGAAACAAAAATATTCTAATTTAAGCTATCTGTACGTACAAGACGTCTAATACATACTTTCATTTTATTCGCAGTCCAGTTTTAATTGATTCCAGTTTATGAATGTTACGTAACAGATGCCACAAGACTGATGGCTGTGTGTCGTGTAAAATTATTCAAAGCGGTGAGTAAGTCATTGTCCAGAGAATTAAAATTTCACTCCTTTTTTCATCGGCGCATTTATTATTTGCATATCATAATGCTTACTTCCTTGAAACGTACAAGATAAAGACGTGGTCTAGTTCCCGTGGTGGGAGCGGAGCCTGTGTCCATTGCGCTGTACGAATGTACGGATTATATTTTGATTACGAATAAACGATGTGAAAATGACACAGACGTGCCCAGAATTATATAACAGATAATATTTTATATTGACAATGACGGACGTCTTACTCCTAATTATAATGTTTTGTAATGTTCTGTATTTACAGTGCAAGGGATCAATCTTAAACTTTGAATTCAACTAGACTGGAGGCGTCAGACGTTTACGAGAGTATCTATATGTAATATTAAAGTAAATTGAATAGGCGGATAATTTAGTGTATCTTTAAGAGAAACAGCAAGGAAATAAAGCTATATTAAATAATTTCAATTTCTTAACACGATGAGAATCCTAAAATAATTTTGAATTCCTTTAAAGATCCCATTGAAGTAATTAGTTCTATTATAAAAATATACTAATGAGACACCTGTTAAAAAGAACAATTTTGTTCTGTTTCTCAATTCAGAACATAGCGATAAAACAATATATTTAGTTACTTTATTTACTTAATAAACTTAACATCACGATTGTAATCCTTGAATAGGTAAGCAAAGGAGTGTCGTATTCTGTGACATCATGGAATAGGTGTACAAATCCAAACTTCGAGCTGCTACTTTAGATTCTAAGTAGAAAAATCAAATAGTACTCAACCCGGGATTCGAACACAGGGCCACTCGATCGATAAACATGTTCGCAACCACTTCACCGACGAGGCGGTTACATTATTTTCTTCGTGAATTTGAATCGTTATATGAATCTGAATTTCATATTTTCAGTTTCCAATAAGTATGCCATTTGAAAGTCGCATAGCATTCGGAGAAAAAATATAATACTAATTGGAATCCTAATACAAAAGCAAGATCACCATTTACAAACATCGCCATAATAAATAAATTCGCACACACATGTCGTGTCACTGAGTACAGTGGAAACACGTCGAATTAATTACGCCGTACGTGCTCACGGCGCACTGCCCCTATTGTAACAGTCGAATGAAACGAACGACAGCGGCTTGTGCGACGCCACTAACGGTGTATCCTTGGTCGCCGTTCTTGTAGCCCAAGTCGATTCCCGTGCGAGACAGTCACGTTATTCATGCTCTGCAGTACTTGCTAATATTTGATATTCTCCTATAAATCGACTGAACGAGGTAAGCTTCCGCGCGTCAGTCACGCTGACTAGGTGCGGTTTGGCAAATTTCACAACGCCTCAGCGAATATTATGGAATGCTATAAGGCGTGCAGGATTCCTCGCGATGGTTTCCTTCACCGTTATAGTAAGCGGCATTTAATCTTAATGCGCACATTCTGGTATAATTTTATTAAATATTTCATCATCAGCTACTTGTGGTCCGTTGCTTGAGGAGAAAGAAAGAATCTCATGCCTTACCGGGGCGTCGTAAGAAGCGATTAAATGGTGCTGACAGAGCGCGGTGTGACGCGGTCCGTCTAGGCACGGCCGCTTGCCCCGGCCGCCGGCGGATTACAGCGCAGGCGGTGTCTGATGCCGTGCTCTGCGATCGCCAACCCACATGCCCAGCGTGGGGATAATGGGAAAAATCTTTTCGAACGAGGCCTATCATTGAGTTATCATTTCAGCCGATAACTGTTGGAGTAAACGTGTTCTGGGGTGAAGACCACGCCTTGGCAAACGTAGCGCAGAGCAACCTCATACTGGGTGGAGCGGCGATATGAGCAAAGTAACTGGCAGCGGTTTTATACAAAGCTTTGAAGATTGAACTCAGCGGCGTGCTATTGAAGAGGCCTATGATGAGGATAATGTGATCATAAGTAGAACAACTAAATTATACTCATATCTACATATCTAATGCATTGTATGGAAAAAACATGAAATTGCAATCTATTTATGAAATTAAAAAGTGCTGCGCAGTCACACAGGAGCAAGAAAAAGATAACTTGTTGGTTTCGTGTATCAGTAGCTATGGGTATGCGTTCCTGACGTGGCTACATCATTTTACACAAGCTTTACTAAAATATATACTACAAATACAGAATTATCAACGGCTATTGAACTTTGTTGTGTTTGTAAACTTGAATAAATTGATTGATGAAATTCAATATCTGCAATGATTAGTTTCATGTCTAACAGATAGCCGTTCTTAAGCAGCAACTATTGCAATGTAAAACAAAAGACCTTTCGACGTATTTTATAGAAAAACCATACTTGCTTCAGTAATTCAGGTTCAGTTTGGGTCAAGTAGTTCAGGTTGTACTTCCAATATTTCAGCTTCCGGGGACTTATGAATGCAGTACTTACAAGATCATATATGCAGTATCTTTCCCAACCAAAAGAATAGTCAATTTTTGATAAAGTCACAATTAGAATCTTTATGTACCCACTAGCCTATTCTACATGTATTGTTAAAATATATATATGTAAATATTAAGGTGCTCAGATCAATGTGTATACAACAGAGCATCTACTGTATAACATAAAATCAAAGTATTGATTGACATGGAACAATATGTACTCGAATTGCTCTTTCACATTTTTAAATAAGATCAATTACTGGTCGATGTTCTCGTGACTAATGTTACACAAGTGACTGTACTTGGATTTTTATTGTAATAATGGCTCTTCACTTTCATTATTGTTACAAGCAAACTATTATTATTACACCATCACACCCAGTCCGTTACGGGGCGCACAGAGAGCACCGAATGCCAAATATATCAGTCGTTACAAGCCTCGGGTTCAACTGTTAAATTCATCGGTCTTTTTATACGTGCCAACGATTCACTAGCCATTGAATACAATGGTTTTACATAATTATGTAGATTTCGGTAAAAATACAGTTCTACCGAACTGCGTCGAGTGTATTATCAGTCAATTAAAAATATTGACTTGCTTCTGCAAAAGCGCGTACTTGATAGTTCCGATAGAATATTTTTTTGAAACCCAAGCCTACGAACTGAATTTGTTACAAATATTTAAAATGCATTATTGGCTATGATATAGTGTATAAGAAATATCTCGATAGAGCATGTTCAGCAATGCCACGAGGACGTCGCTTATACGAGCAACAGTCATCAACGCGCCAATGTTTTACCAATGTAGAGTTCTCTGTTATATGTATAAACATAAAAATGATATATATTTTTTTACTTCTGTGCTGTACGATAATCCTATATAATAAGGAAATATAATAAAACCTTTTAATTCTACTATTGGGCCACCAGTCTTTCCTCCAAGAATAAGAGAACAATAAGAGAGTTGAGACCATAATGATGGCCAAGTGTGGATTGGCAAACTTCCTACGCTTTGGAGATTTAATTTTTAGCTCTAAATGGTGCAAGTTTTCTCATGATGTTTCCCTTCACCATTCGTCATATTTCAGGTCTCTTCTATGGGGAACTATTTTATTAGAACGCATTTAAAACAAGAGAACGAATATGAACTTTATTATAATTTAATGTAAACAAAATACTTCCTCTGGTTACGAATAAGCTTAATTGTGAAGAAGAAAAATATACGTTAAATAAAATACAGCAATACTAGTGAGAGTGAAATAAGGAAAAAAAATGCGCAATAGTATTTGCCAAGAACATTTTCATGCGGTCCATCACGAACGCGAGACCATTCGAAATGGTGACCGGTTCCACTACATCGCCCGAATAGGAATCACTTAAGAAACCCGACAAGTACACGACTCTAGCATTTAGATCACAGTCGAGATGCGTACCACATAATTTTATTGCAAATATTTAAGTTTCTATTTCACAGTTGTGTAACCAGTGCTGCGGGGTGTGCGCCTCGTGCAAAAGATCAGTTTTTTTAAAGAAATCGAGCGTGAAATATTTTCGCGCGATCTAGATGTGTATACGTACAGGTATTTGACTTTTGTGTAACTGCTTAAATTGCTTACAATGCTCCAATATAGGCAATAATTTATAAATAAGAGATTCGGAAACGGATTTTCTTAAGGAACAAATCAAAGTACCTTTGATTATTTGAAAAATAATTTAATGGACAATATAATCGAAAAGTTTATTAAGGATACTAGAGATGCATAATAATTGATTTAAATTGACCGCCTCGTTGGTTGAGTGCTTGCAGCGCGAGTACTGGTCGAGAGAATCTGGGTTCTAACCGGGTCGAGTACAACTGGATTTTTCTAAGATTTTCTAATAGAAAATTTTAATAGGAAGGCAGGGTCAATATTAGTATGCTATGGTCTATGACAATATGCTTACAGTTCTTTGGTGTACTAATAAAAATAAATAAATAAATAAGAAAAACAAAACAAGGTCATATGCATCAAAAATATGCGATATGTAGAAACAGGTTAAAAAGATCATAATGATTGCTTTTGTTATTATTGATCAATATAATCGAATTGACTAATAACCACTAACTAACGCGGAATAGGAAAGCTGATAGAGGACTTCCTAAGGGTCAGAAGCCGCGCCATCGCTGAGTGTAATACAAGTGACCGGTTGAACATAACTTTATGCAATAGGAAACGGTTGCGCTGTGCGTCTCGCTCCTACCAGTCTCGCAATGGTACACTAACGAAGATGGTATCTCTCTGTCAGTAACGCGATATCTCTGTGAGCCACTCGCGGCCGCAGTCGACCTGTTCGCAGTCATCGTTTTGTTTGTCTTATGTAAGTTGTTTAGTTAACAGATAATGTAGACCAACGATCTTCGTAGACCGCTCCTATCAACAATGCTCAAGCAAGATGGCAACTGTTGATAATGAAAACTGAAATACGAAAGGCATTGTCAGATTTTGTAGTTTATTTTCAAATCTGGTACCCAATAGTATAATTTTCGCACGCGAAATTATGAGCATTGATTAATATCTACGTGAAAGACTAAAATATGATTATGTACTTTTACAGCTTCAAAAATCGTTATTTTTATCGTTTATATTACAATAAAAAAAATATCTTTTTCTATATCTTTAATTTCCTATTCAAAACGAGTTTCGTTGTAATGTAGTACGAACACAGACTGGGTGACAAGGCGTTAACTTTTTACAAAACAAAACATGAAATGACGAAATAGGTCGTCAAATATTTTATTTGCATTATTGTGTGTTTTATGCGAATCAATTCGCTTTTAACCGCTCGTTAAAAATATTAGCGGTTTCGAGTTACCACATACCACTCTGACCCGCGCATGTAATTATCCTATTATGTACGGTAACTACTAAGCGTTAATAGGGAAGTACTTAGATGTACAAAAATGGATTTTTAATAGCTCGGTCTCGATGTTCGAGCATCTCGATGTCGGGGTCACGAAACTAGTAATTTGTGCAAATAACATGTAATACGACAAAAGTTTTCCTCTACAATACCAACGACCTATGTCTGACATTTTATCATTGTCTGATTGTATTAACACACGGATTTGGCAGTTGAGGTTGAACTTTCAGTTATTCGGTTAAAATATGAATACCATCCGCATAGCTGCGGGGTCACAAGCCAATGCATTGAACAGAGAACAAATGAGTCGATATTTACCACGAGCATACTTCAATATCAAATATTATAATACAATATAACATTCTACGTACGTATTGAAGAATATAACCTTCACATTTTAAGCAAATTGATTTAATATGTAATGTATAATCAATTATAATCACATAACTTTTTTTAAACGTAAAAATTAGGTGATTTCAATTGTATTTTATTTTTTTCATGAGAATAAGAATATTTTTTCATAAGTATAAGTTCCATATTTCTACACTAGATGGCGTTAGCAGTACCTAAACTTGATATGTTTCTATAAAAGTGTCCATCAGTATAGGTACCAGAGAAAATTCAACTACTGTGGACAAAATGTAATCAAAAATACATTAAATGTACGCACCACCTAAATATTTACAATAGTGACAACATGTTTTAGGTGTCTTTTTTAGATTCTTTATAGTTAGTATTATTTTTTATACAGCTACCTACTAGGTAGTTAGTCAGCCTGACAAGCAGGCTAACTACCTAGTAGGTAAGTATTAACGGTATCTAGAACATTATAGATACTTTTTAAAAGTATTATATAGACAACAAATAGCTTAAAACAAAAATCGCCGATATATAAACAAATAATCTTAAAAATTTAACATGCATCTCACAAATACAAGATGTGGTATGGTCGAATAATGATTAATAAATTAATCAAATGTAAAAAGATGATAATTAAAATAATATTAATAATATGCTCTCTGCCTACCCCATAAGGGACTCGGCGTGAAGATATGTATGTATGTATGTAATAACATACATATTACATATACTAGGGATATTAATGAATGAAAGTGTTGAGGGAGTCCAATGCTGACCTAACTTAATCAAATTGGTCAGTTACTACTGATAAGAAAGTCTCCCAAACCAAAACGGCGTGCGTACAGAAAAAAAACAACAATTCGATTGTACCTAAGAACAAAGTAATCTATATACAACATGACACCATATAGTATTTGCTATTTAAGTTTCGGTTATATCCAAATAATTAACCAGCAAAGATATTTTCACATTTTAAACACGACAGATTTCGGCAATACCGGGGCAATGGGATTGGGTGAACGTGAATCGAATTTTATCAAACATCGTTACTTGGACCGAGAGGCAACAACTAATGGTTCAGGTACACGCGCAATCGGCAGCTGATCGGTTTTTGCTTCACCATCGATTACCCGCTGACAGGTCACGACAATGGTGCGGATTTGCATTAACGTAAAGTTATCGTGGCCGGTGATGCGTACGCGGTCGCAAGAGGGCGCTGTAGAGGTCAACTTGTAGCGCGCGTATCCGGTTGGTGGCTACACGATGAGGTAGGCCGTGTGATATTATTACGTTTAAATGGATCGTAGTTCATTTAATGCCGTATATATATTGTGTTAACCTTAACCGATCTCATTTTGAGAGGAGAGCGTGTTTGACAGTGCAACGATAAAAGGTTTGGTTAATCGTAATTATGACTGATGATGTTGATGTTGATATTGATGTTGATGTTGATGTCGATCATGTTATAATATGTTTTTTTTATAGTTTGTGGGCTATTCGATATAAAATTTTCAGGTCAGTGTTAATAATATAATGAGTAATATTTGAATGTTTACATAATGAGCACAGAAATACCAGATGTTAGCGGTATTTCAATATGACTGAGGTTGATATTAACATTAGGTAATACAATATACTCAATTCAAATATAAATTTATTAAATTTGGTAAATTATGACCTAAGCTTTCTCATTCAGAGAATCTGTGTCCAACAGTGGGAATCGATGATGTAAAGTAATTGCTGAACAAAACTCGGTCTGCTACGGATCAAGATTTTTACACGTAGGTAAATTAAGTAGGTTCTAGACGCAACTGTATCCATTATATTGATCTTAACAAACAAATAATCCACCAGGCGGCTACTGGAAGATATTTAAATATGGATTTAGTAGTGCCATCGTGCAATTGGTAACGTCCATTTTACTTTATTATGTATATGTGTAAATAAATCAAATTAAAAAAGGTATTATCTTTAAATGATAAAAAATTATTCCTATTAAAAATAAAAGAAACAAATTCCAACATGCTTCATTTGGTTTATAAATACCTACATGTGTTCTTATTATAATGTATGTATTCAAATATTTTTGGCCCGCTATTTAAATGGATTATAAATTTACAAATTAAAAAATAAATCCGGTAACAGAGAACATAATACTTTACATAAATATGTATGTATGTATGTATATATTTTTAACAGAACTTATTTACATAATGTTTGTTGGTGCACATTTGTTTATTTTAACAGAAAAATATTTTCTCACGCCTAAAATATTTGAATTTACTAAGAATATTAATGTCGTCCTTGTTATGCAAATGAAATCTTAATCGACAGTGGCCTGGAGCCCACACCCGCCAAGTTTCTCCATTGCGAATTGGGAAAGATGGCAATTTATGGTAAATTAAAGCAATAATTTGCATTTGTATGATTACAACACTATAAAATGAACAAATTTAATGTTCATTATCAGTATATATGACCCTATATACATCTATATATATATCTACAACTCAATTTACTTTCCGCAGCTAATGGCAATTATTCTGTACAGAACACCTTCCTAACTTAATTCTACTGTGAAGTATTTTTACCGTTACTAATACTCTTATATGTTCAAGTTAAATCCCTTAAAGAGTAGACAGAGAGCACCGAATGCCAAATATCATTATCCTTGCAACCCTGCCCTATGTTCCATAAAGTCAAAGTGAAAGTCAAAAATCATTTATTCATATAGCATTTGCAATCACATATAAACGTCATTACAGATAAGTTTACGTTAGTTCGTACCGCGCCCACAACTGAGAAAAACTAACATTCATCATTCTCCGTCAATTGGTAATATAATCGTATACTTCATTAGCAATCTGCAAATATATGTATGTATATCTAGACAGGACATAATAAAGAAAGTAGATTTTACGATTCCAATTTAATCGAATGTTTATTGCACATGTTCGCACGAAACTTCGTGAGGCGTCCTTTGGTTCAATTAAGTAAGTGTTGGCAGTCTGACAAGATTAAACACGAAATAGGCTTTAGTTACAATATATACAAACATGTTCAACTTTTGCATTTTACTTAACCTAAAACAAATATTAAGAAGTTCTGAGCTAGAAAAATCCAATAGTACCCGATCCGGGAGTTGAATTTAAGACCCCTCAATCGGCTGTCGCGCTCGCTATCATTTGACCAACGCAACGGTACAGTCTCAATGATGTGAGACTGTCGTATAGTATTTCTGGGTATATTATAATTTAATACAATACGATGCACTAAGATTATTTATACAATTTTACGACTTTATAACAACTTTGGGCCAACCTATGTATATGTACAAAAAACCTACCTAACAATACCTACTGTAATTAAATTTCATATAATAAAAATCAGAATAGCAACGTAACTTCACGCCTGTATTCCTGTATTATGTAATTATTTGTAAAGAAAAAAAAACATATAATTCTGTAATACATACAAACATATGTACAAAAGGAAATATTAGTGATATTGCAACACTCATTGACTATTTCACAATATTAAAAGGCATCTCGCGAGTGAATTTACAAACTGCCCATGACGCGCGGCGCGGCTGCACTCCGCGCGACGTCACTCCGCGGCGTCCTTGCGTCCAAAAACTACAAGAGATGACCATTTATATTTCTTTACTGTACAGTTATTTTTATAGTAAATTCCGGTATGCGTCGTGGACTAGTACAACTAAAAAAACTGTTTTCATACCAATATTAAATCATATATTTAATATAATCTATAGTCATATATTTATTATAGATTATCTATAATCATATATTTAATATAATATATAATCTATGTGTACGTTAGACAAGCGTTCTATTTTAAAGTATGAAAAAAATGATGAATAAAGAAGTAAGCAGTTGAAGTCTGTAAAGATAGAGATATTTGGTGCTCGTTGCTCTCTGCCTCTGCTCTCCGTGAGTACGGTGGCGTGATGATATAATAATAACTAAGTATGTGTTTTAATACCAGCATTTTCATTCAGCCTTCAGAAGTCCACTGTTGAACATAGATCTTACGTAATAACCGGTCGTGGGCCGTTTTAATCCAACTGCATCTAACAAACGGTAAGATGCATATGCATTCTTATACTTTTAAAATATATTCATACGTTTACTAGATTTTAATGCGCATTAACTCACTAAAATGTTTTATCTAATATAGCCTTTATTTAAACTTCGAAACATCAATTGATGACCATCACCGCAGTTTTTATGTGACCTTTAACGAAATAAAATAGTTTTTGCTTCGCTATGAGCCAAACTTGCTTTTTGTATCGCATTGAAAAAAAAACAAACATTGCTAAATTTATTCTACCGATCTTGGTAATTCTACAACGTTTTTATTTAAAAAAAAAATTGAAATACTTTAGATGACCTAATAATTTGCACTTGTATTTTCAACAGTACAAAAGCCGACTAAAGTGGTACATAAACGTAGGCAATATTAAAGAAACTTAAACAGCATTAAGGAATGTCTGACTATTGTAGTCGACTGGAATTCAGCTTGGCGCATAAACTTCGTATATTTTGAAACATGTAGCAATGCGTGCGTACTTTGCATGCAAATTGTCTGCAAATCGGCCACACGCCATGTGCACCACACGCCGTCACACCTACACAGTGCACGCCTAGTTCAATCCCGAATCGTTAATACAGGACTCACCGATATATCGACTTTTTGTTTTTCGAATCCACATATAGACCGATTCACTTATCTGTGTGTGTGTGTGTGTGTGTGTGTGTGTGTGTGTGTGTGTGTGGTGTGCGTAAGTAACATTTTTTTTGTTGCCAGGTCATTAATAACCGCGGAATAAACGGAAAATAAACGTGCTATTAAATAATTCTTAGGACATCACAGATATAAATAGCTTTATTTAAATTTTATATTTCACTGTGAGATAATATGAAATACAATTTGTAAGTACGTAATTGTTGTCGTGTTTATTAACGACTCTATTAGCACAAATGTCTGACGTGGGAAAATGTTAATATTACAAGAGATGCTACGGAGCTGATTTGAATATGGTCATAGTTAGGGAATCGTTGTTTTCGGAGAACGCAGCGCACACACCAAGTGTTTAAGTATGTCGGTCCGCGTTAACGTTTGTAATTTATGTCCCCGCGTGTCAATATTACCAACAATTAAATGTTTACCCGAGCTTAAATAACTCCAACTAGACGTGACCTAAGGTTAGGCTACTTGCCAGGAATATTCGTGGACAAATCTTGTTACATGAGCCATTTCCAATTTTACAACGTTCACTTTAAAGATCAAAATTGTGAAAATTGTATTTTTAGAATGTGCAAATAAGGCGAGGTCTTTGCTTAACTGCAGCGCGTCCATATATGCACATATTTGTGTACATTACGTCATGTTATAACAATAAGCAAGGTCTATTAACTAATTTGTGTCTTATCTAATAGAACAGTTGCAAAATCTTTTATAAAGAACATACTGATCACGTAAAGTATAACTTACATATTAATCATTAACAATAATTTAGATTAAATGTAGTATCCGCAAACAAACTTATTCATTTTTGAAAACTAATGAGTAAGGTTATTCTCGGAAAGCTTTATTAAGCGATTAATGCCGACAAGTATGGGTTAGGACGGAAAACGAACAACAATTTTTCAGATCACTAAAAATTTCGTTTCACCAAAAGAATCCCGTGAGGTTGCTTTTATATAAATGTACTACAAAATTTTCTTAATCCGAGAGTTTCTTAATCGTATCGCATATCTTAAAAAAGTTCAAGAGAGTACATGTCCTGTATACCTCTCGTATGAGTTTTGAATCAATACATCCAGTATAATATATATAAAATATTTAGTGTCTCTCCTTAAGCTCAGCGAACACGTAGTTTCGTTATAAACTGAAAATTAAGATATCTCTTGCTACACACTCGAAAATTCACACACGGCAGTGCAATTGCCTTTCAAATCGAAACAGAATTGATCAAGAAATAGAGTAAGTATGTAAGTTTATGAGATGTGCTTAAGTATAATAATATTTAGTTCATCGTAAGGGTACTCTAATAAGACGCAAGTCTTAGACATATAAACATTTTCAGTAGTTAATGCACTACAGTAATTTTCGATATTCCAACATAAATAAGTAATGCCATAAACAATTTCGACAAGTTCCAACTCGATTCAAGTTACGTACATTTATTAGTTATATACAGTCATTAGTTATACACAGTCATTAGTTATATACAGTTATTAGTTATATACAGTTATTAGTTATATACAGTTATTACTTATACACAATTATAAGTTATATACAGTTATTACTTATACACATTTATTAGTTACATATAGTTAATAGTTATATACCGTTATTAGTTATATAAACTTACATAAACTGACTGCCTCATTGGTCGTGTCGGTTGCAGATGCGACTGCCGATCGAGAGGTGCCGGGTTCGATTCCCGGGTCGAACACTACAAAATTTTCTAATTTAG
>DWEI01002729.1:0-13846 GCA_018245875.1 Mysoria ambigua | reverse complement strand
AAGTGTCAGAAGGGCCCAACTCAACATGTAGTGGATATTGAGTTAAACCCCTTTGAAAACACTCCTCGACTTAAATCCAATGATTCTACAAGAGTATTTTCTTCTTAAATTCTTCGGGATTATCGAACTGATATGGGATGTATGCGAATTCTGTCCACAAGTAAGTTCCAACTCTATAACAATCAGGGGCAATGATCAGCAAATGTTCATAAATCAACCCTTCGATATGAACTTTACATCACGCCTGTATTCTCCGAAGACGTAGGCAGAGAATTGTAGTACCTATACTAACACGGGACGTAGACGTAACTGGTGAAACGTGGGAGTGTACTGCATTCCTCTGCCCAGCTCTTCAGGGATTACAGGCGTAAAGTTGCTGCTTAGTAATATAATAATCTACCAACGACGTAAGCGACTTCTTTGGTTCTTTTAGGTACACAAAATATATTTAAAAAAATTAGAATATAAAAAACTCCAACTTATCAACTTCGAAAGTTAGCCAACAGGATTTGTTTAATCCTTAGAAAGATTCTTATTATGATCATTATAAACATATTCTGACCGAATTTAAAAAATTGATAATTTATAAAGAAAAATACAGTTCAATATTTTTAATCAAGCATTTTATTCTATAAATTGGCTACGATAAAGGTATGAGTCTAAAAGATCATCATTCAAATAGACTATCGATGGTAAATGTAGAGGGGTCTGCCCTCTGCTCTACAATTCCTATTATTATTCTATATACATACCAAGTACCCGGGCGTGCGCTATGCGCTTTGTTCCCATTGGCCCTCGCTCCACCAATCCACTGCCATAGATGTCGCCTTCACAATGTATTGTATGAATAACCACTTACTTTTGTGTGTTTTGGTTTATCTGTGTCGCGCCTACAGTCACTGATTTTGTTAAAATTAAATGAAATGCGAAATGAAAAAACACAAGAATATATTTTATATATTTTATCTCAATACGTATTAACTGCCTCATTGGTCGTGTCCTGGATTCGAATTCCAAGTCGGGTACTATATATTGGATTTTTCTAATTAAGACCTTCTAGTTGTCGTTCGGAGCCTGGATACGTGCCCGGTGTATGGCAATAGACTCACCTACTCCATAGGGAAACGGTTAAGGGTGAAACGTAAGCGTGTACTACACTCCTCTGCCTACTTCTTCGCGGATTACAGGCGTGATGTAACGTACATAAATATTAATTTCAAGTATTATTTTCATACTGTCAATAATTATATCCAAAAATATTCTCGTCTCATTAATTATGTAATTTGTAAAAGTGTTTTTGTACATGGAACTGAATAATTCTAGCCGACATTTAACGATAGCAACGATGGGGAACATTATAATTATCGCATATCCGAGTGCCTAACTCATAATATGTACATATTAAAACACCATCCAACCCTTAAAATGACACAAATGAAAAGCTAGACATTAACACCTCACATCCCCGAGGCGGCGTATAATTAAAACGCGAAATGTGTTAACTTAATCACGGGTTACGCACTACGTCAGACGTCCAGGTTACGTCTTAATTCGGCGCGAGCTGTCAAATTTGACAGCTGTCAAATTCGACCAGTCATTCGCGATACTTTGCTCTTTGGCGATTATGATAAGTTGTTATTACGGGTGTCATTACCATTGTTGTGCCATGATACCGTCAAGTTTTTGCATGACTTGATGCAATATTTGTGGGAATTTTCATTAGCGCATAAGCCCGCTAGATATTTGTGTGCACGTGTTATTAAAAAACCAATTGATACATGTAACTCTACATTATTTCTAAGAGGATTAGCAGATGATTTCAGAACCTATTTTGGTAGAATAACAAACTATAACCTGTAGTATTATAATATATAAACTCGTCAAAGAATATTATACATAAATTATAGATATTTCACTGGTCAACGAATAGTTGATATATACATATTTCACTCATCAACAAATACATAGTGTTATGTATATGATCAAGTTACTTATGTAACGGCTGAAATCAAGTAATTATTCTGTGTTCACTTTACGGTATCGCCGACTAGTTTCGGACCTATACTGCTGGACGTCCTCGAACTGGCCTCCCGCGCGAGTTCGTGCGGCTGACGTCGTCCTCCGAAGAGGAGGCGGGCGTCTAGACCGTGGAGCCGCCGGGAGCACGACACAAACCTACCACCGCGCGTGTAGAAGGCGAGGTGTCCATCACCTTGTGGCAGTTGTCCCCATGAGACTGCTCGAGTACAGAGGAAGACCTCGGGGCCCGCAATCCCTTCCCTGATGCCGCTAGGCGCAGCGAAGGATGTCCTAATCGATCCATCCATCCTCAAACTGGAGTTAGGTATTGCATATATTTTTTAAATTATTATTTCAAAACTTTATTAGATATTTAGACATTATGTTTTCATTACGTTCGATCAAAAATCCTCACAACTAAGGCACTATCTTATAATTAAATAATTCTATTCCAACAAATTATTAGCTTCTATTGTAAAAATAAATGTGTTTGCGTTTTAATTTGATCCCCTTTTTCCGTTCCTCTAAATATGTCCGTGGGGGTTTATATTTTGATTTATAAATTAAAATTACAATTTAGCTATACCTAATACTTCACTTATCCGTCTACTAAACATATCCAGAAAACAACCTACTAACGACAAGGTGTGTATTGCAGAATCATTAACACTCCTGTCAATTTAATCACACGCGATAAGATGCACTTACAATGGTACAGATAAAATCGTTACACAATAAGGGATTTAGACGTAAAAGTAAAAAATATATACAGGTTTCCTACCGGACATAGTTCAAGTATCAAGATACACGGATCCAGAAATAGCTGCGTTTGACTAACTTTATCCAAAGTGTTAAGGGGATGCAATAAGGTTGGGTTCAGTTTGCAGGGTGGTTTGCCAGGGTAGCCGAGAGACTTTCGCCGATTGCCGGACATCTGCCACATTTGCATACGCCTGACTGATTGTTCTGTCGCTCTGATGGACGACGCTTGACGTCTTCGCTCTATTTCTTGGGAATTGATATTGATTTTGTAGAGCGGTTAAAATTTTTAATCTGTTAAAGAAAGTTTAAAATTAAATCTTAGGAATTTATACACGGGCATTACGAGTAGATGCCATGCTAGGTAAAACTTGTTCCGTAATCAAGACAATAGCTAAACTACGAATACATTTGGTATAAATACATATTGATTCGTATCCGTATCTGTGCTTAACTTTTTTTTCATTTAACCCGGTAAACACGCATACAGCCACCTAACATGGCCTAATATGGTGGTGTCGTATACGATGTATCTATCTCGTGTTGTATAGTTGCCAAGGCGGTTTGAATGAAGAGCCTTCGTCTTGGCTTTAGAGCACAACAAAATTAGTTGTTATTATGGCTGTTATTGTTATTTTTGTAGTAGCACAAAATCACAGCTCGAGTTGTATTTTATTATAAAGTTCTGCCAGGCCTCACAAGCTTCTGCCTATGTGGCAGCTTATGACTGCTGTGCACCACTGCCCTTCGAGACGTCACATGGAGATGAATGATTGAATATTTTTAAGGCTTATATATAGTATAGGTTCTATACTTAGCTCTATATCCTGCCGGAAGCAGTCTATCTGCAAATTTTGGAAAAACCAATAAAACTTGCTAGATTATTTATTTAAACGTAATTGAAATATTTTGAATCCCCTAAGAGCCAGGCAGAGGAATGCAGAACACTCCCACGATTCACCGGTTACGTTTACGTCCCACTATGGAATAGCTGGTGAGCCTATTGCCATGCATCGGGCACACATCCAGACTCCGAACTATCCGAATTTTGTAGTGCTCGACCCAGGAATGGGACCCGGGACCTCTCGATCGGCATTCGTACTTGCAACCAACACGACCAACGTGACAGTGAATATAATCAAATATTAATTGTTTATAAACATAATACTACGTCTGTAAAGCCCCGAAGATGTAATCATGTAGTGTTATGTGCTTCCACGTTTTACCAATTACGTTTGTGTCCCACCATGTAATGAAGATGAGCCTATTGTCATTCAATAGAATCAAATCCATACTTCCAGCCAATTCTAAAAGTTTCAAGTAAGAAAAACTTAAAAGCCCCGACCCGAGGATTGAACCCGGGATTTTTTGATGACCAAGCGCGTGAGGAACGAAGCAGTTAAGGCAGTAATTCATCTCATATTTCAATACTTGCATTATTTATCATAAGGAAACATTTATTAAATTATTGTATAGGGGTAAATATATATTAATTACTAAACCCAACTGGATTTTCGATTTTCCCATAAAGTTCATATATGATGGAGTTCTGAAGCTGTTAGTATATAACTTTATTATAATATTGTGATTTGTTGTTAAAATGTCTCATTTTTATTTACAGATAAATTTATATAATTATATTGATAAACAATGTCACTTTAAAAATCATAAAAGCAAATTTTTAACAATTTTATGCTATAATAACGTGCAGTGTGCTTATAAATAAAATTATACAATTTTATTTTTAAATTATATTTTTATAGAGTGTCAGGTAAAGGATATTAAAACAGCAAATATTTCAAACAAATTTCATATATTTACAAAACATTGCGATACTACAACAGTTTACTATGTAATATTCTATATAAACAATAATTTATGTAATACTGGCTCTATATCTAATACATACTATGTTACAATGTATAATGTTCGTTGCTAATACTTTATTGGCAAGATGTTGGCAAAATACTACAAACTAAATGTAAATGACAACACTGGTACTTATTGTAACGTACACATTTTTACACAATTCATAAATATTAAAAATAATTAAATTTAAACATTCAAGTAGAACGAAATGTACCTGAAATTTTCTACCAATATATAAAATATTGAAGAGACACGTGCGGTCTGAAAGGATAGAGATATTTGGCACTCGGTGCTCTCTGCCTACCCCGTAAAGGACATGGCATGATGGTTCAATAATTAATATAAAAATTGACCTAAACTAAGTAAATCGGTAGGACGGATTACATTAAACGCAATTAAAACCTAAGCGTGGTGGGTACACTCAAATCTTAAAATAAATAAGCGTAGACTTTTAAAGAAATTCGATACCGCAACCCGAAACCGATCAGGTTAATCGCCGGGACCGCGGACATATTAAAAAAATAAGACCATTAAATTAATAAAACCTACGTGGTAACGTGCTGAGTATTCCAGTACTAACTACAGATAAATATCCCTGTATACTCTACATTCTAAATTTAAACAGATAAAATTTGGCAATATATATTTTTTTATTAAATATGAAGTGAATTTTCTAACTGGCAGCTATTGAAGTGTTCGAAATTCAACAAACAATTGTGACAAATATATTCGATATTTAAACTCTATCAAGTCACACAATAACACTATGTATAACGTACCGTTTACTGTAACAGCTCGTACAAGGCTGCGATGTAAGTCTGCGCCATTTGCAGGGTCTCGTACTTGGAGAGTTGACGGTCTGCGCCTAAGGACGGCAGATGTCCACGCAGCCTGTCGAAGGCCTTATTCAAATTCTGCATGCGGCGCCTCTCCCTCGCGTTTGCGGCTAAGCGGCGTCGTCTCAAAACTGCTGCATTGGTCGCCCTACCTCTTCTTTTTCCAGAACCTTCCAGCAGTTCGGCGTCCTCAGCACTGTCTTCAAGTACCAAGTCGTTGGGCAGCCCCCTGTACGCGATGTGCGTTGGTGATTCTTGCGAGCTGCCGTCCATGGACGACGCAGGCTCTAAGCTCGCCCGCCCCGAGTCGGGAGACCTAGGCCAAGAGAGATAGCAGTCCTCAGTCGCGTACTCCAACATGACGTCAGTCGAGAAGATGTCCTTCTCGGAATAGAGCAGTCGGTGTCCGTAAGTTTCGGCCGTCATTTCGGTCGCGGTAGAGATATGTGTGCCACAGGTGCGTTCGCGATGGTGTCCCTCAGGGGTCTGTTGATCCCGTTTACCTGTTTCCCTTATATATATTCCCGGGGTGCGAGAGCGGAATGAAAGAGGCTTTCGGCGTACGACGAAGCGGGACACGTATAAACACAGAGAGGGTAATTTGAGGCCAATCATCATTAATTATTTACTCCCTCGGGCGGTGCGTGTGCTGAAACACGGTATTGTTTCGTTTGAAACGGATCGCAAGCTACTTCTCGGCTTTTGTTATAGTTTTGCGATAATTAATATAAAATGTCATTAATCGGTGGAATTATTATATTCATATTCATAGGGTGTTCCGACAACGCACGTGAGGCTGCCTATTGACAATATTGAAATTATTAAAAAGAAATTAAAACAACCTGCGGTGTTCATTTGCCTTTTTTAAGTATCAGTAAATAAAGTTAAAGATTTCATGTTTAATTTGCATTGAAAATATGAATGGTTAAATATGATATAAATATATTAGAGTATCATTTTGCATTGTAATTGTTTATAATAAATAGTGTTTTTTTTTTGTTTTTATAGCTGACTCGTCTGAATTAAGGGTTAACATACATAATTAGATGTTTGTACGTTTAAGAAACACTGTGGTAGGCATGATTTAATGGTGATTTAAGTACAAGTAAGCTTTGTACTTAAATCGCCATTGCATATTGTATCAGCTACGAGTACAGCGGATCCCAGCCGTTGGACATAAAAATAATTCTTATGCTTATTATTTTTTGTGTTCTCCTTGAAATTTATTGTTTTTATACAACATGAGAGTCAATGACTGCCTCATTGGTCGTGTTGGTTGCAAATGCGATTGTCGATCAGGAGGTCCTGAGTTCAAATCCCGAGTGGGACACTACAATTTTTCTAATTTAGATTCTCTAGTAGTAGTTGTAGCTCGGAGTCTGGATATGATGTCCGATGCATGGCAATTGGCTAACCACCTATTCCATAGTGGGACGTAAACGTAACATGTGAAACGTGAAAGTGTTCAGTATTTCATTGCCTACCGCTATGAGGATTACAGGCGTGAAGCTACGTTTTTTTACTAATTGTAATTTACATTTATTTTTGTACATGTACATGTATTTTTTACAAATCGTTGTATTAAACTCCTCCCTCCCTAATGTAAGCGATTACTGATCAAGAGGTCCTGGATTCGATTTCCAGATCGGCTAGTAACAGATTTTGGTTGTAGGTCCGAGTTTATATAGCAATAAGCTCACTACCTACTTCATGGTGGCGCGTAGAATTTAACTAGTGGACCGTGGGTCCCCTTGTGGGTCTGCTGCGGACCCCTTCGGAGGATACAGGCGTGAAGATAATAGAAGTAGAAATTTTGAAATCACCATCATCATCAAGTAATATCATCATCATCCTCACACCTTATAGAGTAATATGGAAAACACTAATTGATGCGGATTTGCAAACGAAGCTTTCCGTTACCGTAAAGTGATATTTAATATTTGAAACGCTCATAGCTCGAACCTAGAGAAAGAGTTCAAGAGCTAATTATAATAAAAAAATGTGTTCTTATAAAAAAAAACCTAACTTCACGTCTGTAATGTAAGACAGAGGAATACAGAACGATGTGATCTCATAATTCTAATAAAATTTGTTGCCTTTTAAACGCAGGTAGACAGTTGTAAAGTCGAGCGTCTATAACGCCGTACATTTTACTCAAACTGGTCGCACGCTGTTTACTGCACATGCACATTATGACACAGCCCAGAAAGCAGTGTCCAGCGACATCTCTAAACCTGTGTCCATACGACACTGCCGGGGAATCGAACCCGCGATACAGTTCTCACTGCCCCACGGCGGGTGAAATTCAACACGCTCTCGTTGGTGGCCTCGGTGACGCGGAGTGCCTGCGAATAGATGCGGCTTACGAGATAAGTAAGTCCGCCGAGAGGAAAATATAAAAATAAAGTGCATCAGAAAGCCTTAAATTGATTAAGTTTAAATAGTAAATATGTAATTTAATTTAATTAATTAATGCTAGGGAAATAAATTACTTAAGTTATTTGTAAAATCATACAGTTTTATTCTAACAATAATCAACATTATATAAACAAATATAAACATAAGAGTTCATATAAAATTTAAATAGTGCTTATTTCAATAATTTTTTATCATAATAATTAATTTCAGTATTGTCCATGGCACAGAATTTATTTCATTATTAAGAAAACATGTTTTATTAATAAACTCTCTAAGAGAATATGTAATTACATAAAATATTAGTCACATTACCAAGATCTTCAGTTTCGTCGTAATTTCGAACGCAATTCTAAACTTCAGATTGTTTAGATAAAGATTATATTGTATGCCGCACATCCAAAAGCCCCATTCGCACGTCCGCGGAGCACATCTTTCCGAGGTGGTCCGGTCATTTTCGCAGATCCCCCGGTCACTTGTTAGCGAATTCACAGATTTTGCTCAAAAATTTGTTCACCGAATACAAATTATGAATAAACTCGCCAATATAATGGCCTCGCTCGCTATTCGTGTCGGTTTCAAGTGCGACTGCTGATCGAGAGGCCTGGGTTCAAATTCCGGGTCGGGCGCTATTGGGTTTTTATAACTTAAATTTTGTACTAGTGATGCAGAGTCTCGATAATTGCCTCGTGTACGGTAATAGGCCCACCACCTATTCCATAATGCTACGTAAGCTTAACTGGTGAAACGTGGAAGGTTTTTCCATGCCTAGGTATGCCTTCCTTTTCGGGGATTACATGCGTGAAGTTACGTTCATATAACGCACTATATGTATGTGATTTGTAAGACAATTGCTGCTTTCCGGCTAAATTAATCAAAGAGCAAACTATCAGGAGTTCTATTGAAACTAATTCTTCAAATTTCGGTCATTAATTAATGTAATAAATTATCATAAACATCACGCTTGTTTCTTCCCGAAGTGGTAGAGAGTGGTAAGGTTCTCTGGCACGTTTCACCTGTTTTGTTATATGTACATATATATGTACGCCCCATCATGAAATAAGGTGGGAGACTCATGCCATACACCATGCACAAAGCCAGAATCCGGGAATCCACTAAGAAAACCAAAGCAAAAATCTTATCTGTTTCTGACACTAGAATCGAACCTAGGACTTCTCTCAGAATGGAACTTACTTCTACCAGACCTAAGAGGCAATCTAATCGTAATCAACTTTGCCATTAAACAGCAGAATTAGTACAGCAGTTATCAGCAGATAGCAATACCAAAGATTCCACACACAGCGTTCGCCTGACAGAACATCAATGTAACCGTTACGAAGAGCGATTCTGAGATAAATTGCACGAATCGCATTCTTTCACAATTGCACAAATGAATGCAGTTACTTTGCGACCGCTTCTAACTGACCGTATTATTGTTCCAAGCACGAGACTAACGATAGCGAAGCGACAGTCAAGTACCGTTAAATAAATCGAGCACATAATATTCTATAGGTATTATATGTATACAATTTATTAAATTACTTTAATTTATATTTTATGATATTAATTTACGAATTATATCAAGGATTTCAAACGCTCATTTATTTATTTTACTTTAACGTTATTATAAAAACATAATTTAAATAATAAACCTATTCTTAAACATTATACATCCATGTAGCTTTTTTAAACTAACGCTGGAGGTGGATCGGCCTTAACCCATGCGGTTTCTATTCAAAACTAGGTAAAAGTTATACAAAACAAAAAGTCAATTGTCACCTTATTTTAAATTGCTTTGATAAATAATGTTTTACATGTGTCATGTGAAACACGATTAACTTAAAATAAGAATGTAGCTACCATCATTTTCGTAGCGAATATTTTTATCGCTTCGATTTCGCGTTTTTTCGATTAACCTACTCGAGTGTGCACCGCTCGAGCTCGTATGCTTTTGAACGGTCAAATGCAATTCTATTGTACTACAACAAGATTATTTTTCAGGAAGTATGAAACGTTATTTGCCAATTGGTGCGGTAATTTGTAAACCTGGCTCCTGGACATGCGTGTGTATTCGATTCTCTTTGAAAGCAAATATTTGTTTGATCATCATAGGACATATATTAACACAATAATAGCGTTACAATAACATTGTATTCTGCGTTCCTCTGCCTACCCCTGCGGGGATTACAGGCGTGAAGTTGTTTTTTTTAGTCTTATAACCTATCTGAATGCCATAATACATACTCTGTCAATTTTTTTTATTAGATGATACGTGTGAAGTTATTTCGGGACATAATTAACATATGAGACATATTACTGACGATGTGACCAGAATAAGATTTTATTACAAATTTCCCTCTCTGGAAATACAAAAATTACAATAGCTTAATTTAATAGTAATGCTCAGTAGCAAAACTTCAATTGATAAGTATTGCCTTGATTACCAGGAATGCCTCTTTAATACAATTTGCATTCACAGACAAGACTTACGCTCGTAACATAGGTGTTAGATTTAACAGGAAAGCGAATCCAGGGCGTCTAGCTGACCACTAAACGGACCACCTCGAAACAACATTTTCATTAATTCGTATTCTTATTCATTCGTATTGTTAACATCCGTTAAATTCAGATCTACATTTATCGCCAAATACACAAGGACTACAGAAAGTTATTAGTGCTATCATTAAATCATCACGCCAGGTCTCTTAAGAGGTAGGCGGAGAGAATCTAGCACCAACTGTTTCTATCCTTACGCACCTGCAATGCTCATTTTACAATCATCAAACTCTTCATAGTCTCAAGACGGTTTCGAAGACCTCTTACCGCAGGAAATATTTCTAAAAATCTATTATTCAGCCAACTTCCTTCCTTCACAATCTGTTATTAGTTACCATCAACCCATAAACCACCCAAGAGGTTTGTTTATCGTGCCGTTATAGGCGTCAACTTTGACGGCTCCCGTCCACCGCCCTGTAATTTGTATAAGCTATTACATAATCTGTGATCATTTTGACATCTGTGTCCATTTCTAATTTAGCGCGAAATAGATTATATACTTTGGTGGTAGGTTTTTAAATTGTCAATTTTATTTTTGAAGTCTCGACAAATGCAGCATCAGCCGTTCTATCAGATGTGTGTCAGAGCTTAGGGGCAACACTTGCCAGTCGAAGCCGGGTATATGACGCGGCTTGTGGTATAACTGTGCCCACCGGAACTAACGACTACTGATGACGACGGTAGAAATGATGATCAACCGATTTGATTTTAACAATGATGATCTTATCTCTTATTAGCCACGAAACATAATGTTACGTCTCTATTTCTTTATGATTTCTAAGTATATCGTCAGGCTACGTCAACTACGGGATAGGTAAAGAGAACCGATTGTCAAATTGTATAATTATTACACGAGATCGCTACACACGCACACCTTTTTTAATGCCCGCATTAATATTACATTTTGACAAGAGTATGATGTAATGATGATAAATAAATAAATCATTGATGATAAATAAATAAACGATTTAACATCAATAATCGTATTAATTAATTATATTCATGACATAAACTAACAGTTATATTCCTGGAACCTCGTTCGTGGCTGTTCATATATTATGTCTATGGTTGACAATGATCGCTTAAGACTGTTGTTATCTGCTATTTTGCCCGTCATATTATGTAAAGATACAGTGTTTTTGAACCATACGTCAAAACAACGTTAACCTCGTTATTAGTTAATTCGTGTTTACCGCGGTGTGTGGCCGAATGCAATCATGTTCATCATATTAACATAATATCATAAATGCTATTGATAACATAATAAAGGAAGGAATCGGTAGCCATATTTTATTGATGTAAACCGAGCCACTGTTCAATGGATATAAATATGGGTGATTTTCCACGTGATTTATTTCCATACCTCTCTATTGTTAGATTCTTCTCTGATGGAAATATAATATCTATGTATATTTTCGATGACACTATAAATTCCAAAAAAAGGTTTTTTTATTATTACATACAAAGTTTCTTTCATTCGGTTACAATTGGCACAAACAAAATTCTAAAAAAACTCATTACTAACTTATTAATTATACATATAATAAATTAAATCTACTCTCAAATTCATACACGATAAACTTGGTTGACACATGAATATTTATACACTCATTTGCCATTGTTTTCTGGATAACAATGTAACTCATCAATTTTATGGATAAAACAAAATGGATGATGGATTGGCGGTGCGGATACTCTGGCTGTGTGATTAATTCTGCAATTAAATATTTCTGAAGAGGTAGGCCAAGGAGTGTGATACATTCCCACGTTTCGCCAGCTACGTTTGCGTCCCACTGTGGAATAGGAAATGGATCTATTGCCATACGTCTTGCACAATATAACTTTCTTTAATTGTGAAAAAAAAATGTTCTACAAGACGCGAAAGTCTGCCAAACACACTTGATATATATGCCCTTAACCCTTCTTATTCTGAGAGCAGGTCCATGCCAAACACTGGAACATACGAAGGGTTATTCATGATGATGAGCGTCTTGAAGGAGCCCAGTGTCATACCCAGATATGTATTATGTTACTAGCTTCGTACAAGTGAAATCTAGAAAGAATTTCAAATTGAGGGTTTCCAAATTTTTGGGTGGTGTATTAAAAAGGTGAGCGACTTCCAAGGCTGGTACTAAATTGAGAAAACGTTGCGTAAACCAGGAGTCCAATCATTATACATTAGTGTTTTTCATGGGACCAGGAGGCGAATGGACTCGCGTGTATACACCACGCTGACCGGGTTAATGCCTATGCATTGAAACCGAAAATTGAGAGCTTTTGAAATTTTGTTCAGACCTTAAACTCAAAGAAGTCCAATGAATGGTGCAATTTAGTTACCATTTCTCATACATGAGGCAACAAACAAATTGCGCATATTCACGAATTGTTACGGCAATAACACTCTTCTGTGATTACAATAAGAATCTGCTAGGGATTATAAAAACACAACGTGATTTTTGCTTGCAATCCGCGACCACAATAAATTATGCAGACACAGTTATAGGGCAGTAGGTCTTAACGTGCAAGGAATAGAGGTGTCGTTAGCTGCTTTTTATGTTTGTTGTACGTGCCCTGGAAGGCCTACTTCTGACGTAACAGATGTTTAACAAAATTCTATGGATGCAGGGCATCTGAACAGTAAGCGTGTGATGTGGGCAGGTGTACCGTATAGTGTTCGTTCACGACACATGTGCCAACAAGTGCAAATTGTTCGTTGTCATTTTTTTTATTAACATAACCCAAATGAATAATTATAATGTAATAAGCATCTATTGTGAGTGTCGTGCCCACCTGTAATTGCGGGTATACGACTGATATAACATTATTTAGTGCGTATTTTTTACTGTAGTGATTTGTATACTGTGCGTTGGTGAGCCTTAAATAAATAAATAAATAAATAAATCTTCCAACATTTAACCCTGATAGTTATATTAAAAATTAACTTCGCACGAACTAAGCGGTTATAAATTACCGACATGTGATATACGATCAATGGTTTCTTATCTGCAGTCCTATTGTATACTAATACCTGAAAATAGTCCTAATAATAATTAGACAGTAACTGGGGTAAGTGACACTGAGAGGCCTATTCCTACAACCCTCTTACTAATTGTTTCACATGTCTCTGAAAAGCAGAAGGCATACACGACTTTTGTCTGATCGTTCGCTGCAATCTTCACATAAAGAGACTAATTTGCACTTATAATTAAGCTCTTTCAATGTAGCCCTTAATATTTGGCCCTTAATACATTTATTTAATAATTATAATAACATTAACAAATGCCAAAAATTATAATCACTTAATTAAATTGTAATTATAATGTTATAATTGGATGGGTTTATTATCGTATATAAGGGATATTTAGAAATAACTGGAGTTAAATTAAACTGTT
>DWEI01002728.1:0-13847 GCA_018245875.1 Mysoria ambigua | reverse complement strand
ATACATACATATATATCTTCCAGGTAGGTAGAGAGCACAGAGTGCCAAATACATATCTCTATTCTTAACAGAAATACGTGATTCTTCCAAGTTATAATATATTGATTTTAATTTGATTTCATTAATATTTGATTTTAATAATTCCCATGAACATGCAACAATAACGCAGACAATATCTAGCAGTAAAATCGAACCTCAGGTGTAGGGAACCCTCGTGTGCACTGCTCCCTATTTCTGCGAATTTCCGTTTGCTACTCGGTTTCATATTTCCCATGACGCATGGGCCGTTATGCGTCGAAGTTGACTATATTTATACTTGACACAATAATCTGATATAATAACTTTTGTATTTGTACAGATACAGAGACAGCTTAAATATAAACTTTGTATGATGTTAGGTTGTTACGAGTTCAAAAATAGTTTCAATAAAACTATACGAATATTAGTGGCGCACTTCAGTTCAAGGAAAAATATAATAAATTAACAGGAAAATATCGCAATTAAAGACGTAGATCGTTTAAAAATCTTTATTCCACTTTCACATTATCTATAATGGCCTTTCAGTTTAAATTTATAAACTATCAGTATTAATTTTTACTTCGCTCGTATGGAAACTTAATACAGACCAAGTTTATTTCGTACTTTAAATATATATTTTTTAGTTTTAAAATATTAAAAAATTATATTAATATCCATTTGTCTACAATTCCTTTTTTCTCACTAATGCAATTAAGACAAGGAAGTGATAATATTCTATTAATAGGTAAGCATAATTTAATTAATTGGCCTCAAAGTATAAGACAATTTATTATCGCAAAGCGATTACTTATATGCTCAGATAATGAAATAAGCCTTAGACAAGGCGAAGGTAGAATAATATTACTAAGGTTTCGCATAACTTAGTTCATTCATTTATGAGGCCTTTGCCACGGCTTTTGATTTGCATTATATGGCGCTTTATATATTTAGAGTAACAAACAGACAAAAGCCTATCGAATGGTAAATTGTCACTATCACCTATGAACAACACCCGAGTCATGTAGGCAAATTCGAACCTAGGCACTCATATAATCTGTTATAAACATCATAGCCTCACGCCTATATATACCAGAAAGGGCAGGCAGAAACACTCCTGTTCCCCCAGCACGAATGGGATACATGAGACGTGTAACATAACTTGTGAAAAGTAGGAGTGCTTCACAAAGGCACGCTATATTTTGTTAAAATAACTAATATTAAACATATCTGTATTTAGTATGGATCTATCCATCCATGTTTAAACAAAAAATCCGTTTATAGTAATTAATACTTAGTAGTTAATATAATTCACTTATATTTGATACTGATTTCAATGAGTGACTTGTAGTTTTTATACAGGACATCTGACGAGTTGATAGAATCCACTGTCGTCTGTAGACATCTCCAGTAGTAGTACTGTCGTAGGTACATGTTGCTAACAAACATCCTTTTCACTCTCGGATAACATACATTTTTGAGATGATTCCTGATAACAATATTATTTGTTCGATTTTCGCAATGCAATCCGTGCGCCAACCAATGGTTCGAATTTTCTTCATTTCTTCTGTTCTGTATGCTTACATAAAAATAGCCCAGTACCCTCCAATCTCTAATTTAAAACGGGGCACGCCGCGTCAGTCGACACTGTGACATCATTAGTTAATGGCCAACGTTATGCCGCAGCAGGTGGCCAGAATAGCGGGAAATTATCACTTTTACAGGCATTTTCAAAGTTCGCAATTAACTTCCAAGAATGTGTGCTTTATCACTAAGGAATATAAAGAGACAAAAGTGTATTACAATGCGTTTTACCATTTTAAATTACTCTGCACATAAAAATACTTTATAGGACATTTACATTCTAGTTCCTGGTTCGAGAGCTACAGGATTTTTCTAATTTAGATTTTCTAGTAGTGGCTCAGAGTCAAGATACAGCCCAGTATTATGCCATCAGACTCACCACCAATTTCATTGTGGCACGTTAACGTAACTGATCAAACGTGGGAATGTTCTGCACTCCTCTACCTAACTCTAATATTATAGTGCTGTTACTTTTAAATATAAAAGATCCCACTTTCCGATCACGATTCACTACGGGAACGTTAGTGATATATTCTTCAATTGTTCTTATAAATTACAATGTAGTCAATACATTACTGTCACATACTACCTCACGCAGTGTTTAATTCGCTGTGTTTAATTCATCCAAATATGTTTACTTCGCAATTACGGACTCCGAACAACGACAAAATTCTATTGGGAAATCTAAAGCTGTTACTTATTAACATTAACGTTATATATAAATAATACTTCTTGTTCTTAGCCAAATAATAGCTTAGCCACTAACATATATCTATACACATTAATACAAAAATTTTAGCATACTGTAGACCACAATTTATCAGACGGCGAGTCGAATTTAAAAAACGTCAGCGGATATCACTGGCCACGTACATGTACATACGTATAACCTTAATAGAAACAATTGCGTAAACCAGCCAGCTACACCCCACTGATCTGATATACATAACGTGATCTGATATTACAATATTAATTTAACTTGGGCTAGATCTCACCACCCGTTCCATGGTGGGACGTAAAGGTAACATCACCTGTTACGTACGTGGGTTTGTTCTACATTTCTCTGCCCACCTCTTCGGATATTACAAGCGTGAAATTACATTCTGGGCTAGATAAAGTCGATAACTATCTGAATGGGTAGGATGTTTCACTTAACTTACCCCGCTTAAATCACTCTGCGTAACTTATTCCGCTTAAATTAGCCCGCATAAATTATCTCATATAAGTTGCCTCGTATAAGATTCCCCGCTTAAGTTGGCCCTCTTAAATTACCCCGTTTACGTTACCCCACTTTAGCTCGCTTAAGTTACTCCACTTTAGTTAGGCGACTTAGAGGTCGACGAATAAGTTACTCCGGTTAAGTTACGGCGATTGCTAAGTTAAGCGTCGTAACCGCTTTAGTTACCCGGCTTAAAATACCGCCCTTAAGTTATCGAGCTTAAATTAACGCGTTTAAGTTACTGTGCTTACGTAATGCACTTTAGTTAATGAGCTTAAGTTACTACACTTATGTCACTGCGCTAAAGTTACTTTAGTTAATTTACTGCATTTAAGTTACTGCAGTAAACTACTGGTCAGTAAAGTACTCGTATATTAATTTACTTTACTTAGTGCATCTTATTAATGTCTGCCATTTTGTCTTAAAGAAAAAAATTGGTTCATTCGTCAGTATTTTCCTACAAGCGACATGGGTGATCCCGAGAATCTTGTCCTTTAATAACATTACCTTAATGTGAATGGCCGTTTGATAAATTGGCCAAGACAGGAACTTGAGCCAGGTGGGAACGAGCACTTAGAAAATAAGCTTTTTTTCTCAGTACAGAACCTGTTTCAGCCGGCGTGTCTCTCGCTAGATAACGATGTAATCAATTTGAAAACGCGATCTTCCATTTCCGCTTGCATTAACGTTGTTGTCGGGAGTTTAACCAGAAATATTACACGTACAATTTAAAACGATAAAATAGCTGGCATGCAATATAAATGTACAAGCTCTGAAAGGTCTTAAACAAAACTTGTTTGATCATCGTCATCATCATCATTGTCAATTTCACCAGTTTCCATTTATTCCCGTTAGGTCTCTTCAAAAGCGCGCCAAAAATATTATTTTCCTGTTCACGTCCAGGTTATGTCTATGAACACTCAAGAGTTATAAGTCTTTTTTTATATTGTATCAGCATCAGCATAACAAGATTAGTATCGCCTGATCTGAAAGTGCTATTATGTATTGTAGTCGCTCATACGACCCGGGTCGGCGAGTTCAATCTGGGCCATAATTGGCGCAATTGGTGCGTCCTTACTGAGTTCCTCCTGGATAACACTTCATTCATTTCTCAACGATGTTCACATGTACTCGTACCTACTTTCGTACAGTTTACATCTTTTATTCAAAACATGTTACTTTTTATTTTACTCAGCGTTGCTTGCAAATTTATAAATTCGGAATGTTAACTATTTTAAAAATCTTGTACTGAATAAGTTAATGATTTTAAACATCTTGTACTGTCTGTGAAATTACATAGGACAGATTACGCTTATTCAGAGAAATATACATCATGCCGTATTGCGATAGGACAGCAGTACTTCTAACCGGTTTTGAAAAGCGAAAGATATGTATAATTGAGCTTGGGTTGCATAAACATAACTCATGCTCATGTTAGTTAAACGTAAGTGTTCATAAAACATAAAAGCATCTTTTTTAAAGTTGTGAGTAAAAACTTTAGAGTGTATCATTTCAAACAGTGAACTCCCTTAAACACTTCATAATCTTTATTGTACCTACTTTTATTTTAATAGATGACGAGAAGAATTGAAATGACCCTAAACATGTTCATTCTGATTGATTCGTGTCCAACAGGAGCACGCTAAAAAGGATTTTGTAAATTCAAACATCTGGGTGGTACCTTGGCAACTTTACCAAAAACACAATATATGTTGACCAGTGTAGTTACAGATCTCTTAGTAAAATCATCCTGGTATAGGTCTGAAGGGCTAATTTATTGTAGTCTGCTTCTCGGTAAAATCTTATTTGAATTTATCTAAGACAAAATTGCCTTACAACATTTCTGATGCAGTCCAGAAAACGGAACAGATTTTGTTGATATATTTGTAAATTAATCTTAATAATCTTAATCTAAATACATATCGAAATCAACATACAACATAGAAACGGGATCGCACATTCCCGACCTTTATTCTCCTGAGTGTTCGTGCTGTAAATAAACATGACCGGCACGAAAATGAAATCGAAAGGAGTGTCTGAATCATGGCGCGCGATTTTCGCATCACTGCGCCATTTCCACCCGCCATTTATTAATCACGTGGACATCTTTGCCAAAATATACAATTTGAATTATGCTCTTTATTTATAATGCAATGCGTCTGAAGCTTTCGGCATGGACAAGCTCTTCAAGGTTTCAATCGTCATTTTCACACTACAGGAACGAACTGAGTAACTAACTATATTAGTAGTGATTAACGAACTATAGTAGAACTAACTGTTGTGGTTGTATAATTCGTTAATATATATTTTATGTTTTTGACGGATATAATATAACACATAAAATCATGCCTGTAATTCCCGACGATGTAGACAGAGCTGTATAGTACACTACCAGGTTTCACCGGTTACGTTTACGTCCCACTGTGGAATAGATGGTGAATCAGCTGCCGGACACCGAGCACATATTGTGGATATTCTAGAATATATAAGTTATTATACAAATACAATAGTTCCCTAGCGGAATTCGAACTTCCAGGACCTCTAAATCTATAGTCGCGCTTCCAACCAACAAGACAAACGAAGTCAGTCTTTGAGTCATATGCGATATAATATAAAAGGTCGTATGCAATGTATGCACAGAATATACAACTTTTCATCATAAATATAATCTATTTATTTAATAACTTATTCTTTATTTAAACCTTACAGAAAAGTACAGGAATAAAAAGGCTTAATGCTAAAAGCATTCTCTATAACAAACTCATATCAGAAAGGAATACAAGATCAAAAATCATGACAATACAGAATATTTTGTTTGAAGCAGAATCTTTTGTTCAGCCGGAAACGAAGCCTTGAACAAGTAGCTCTAAAACAGTAGGAAGCAAGATGTCTCCCAAAATACTTGCGCCGCTGCTAGGTAGGACACATCTGAATCACGCATGGATAATGTAGACAGAGAATGTGGACGTACACTGAGCAGTCGCCGTGTTCGTGCCGGTAACGCATGTGGAAATACTTATCCGGCTAAAGTAATGGACTCACGTGTCTAAATATACGCCCCCTTCTAAACACTGTAAACGATAGCGACACACAGCATTAAAAATTATTTACCGGCAGCGTTCAGTATGATCGATTAGTTAAAATCGATAAATTGCCGAGTAGGTATAATGAATAGCAATGAATATTTATTGATAAATTGTTTATGCTACTTAAGTTCTGATATGTGTAACACAGGATTCAACCATCACGCTCTCCTTCTGAATTTCCTCATCAGAATAAATTCATGAGAAACATCCGACCGTTAAATAGGCCTGCGAACTTTCTTTATGGCACATCTTGGTAGACTGTATTTTAATAAGAACGATTCAGTTAACGAGCGATCAGGGGTTAGTTTTTATTATTCCTGTGACGTTCATCCTAGATATTTCATTAGACAAAGCGCTCTATGTGAGGACCATTTGAAACTGAACATAATATTGCAAAACAGACAAATTAATTAACTCCTTGTAATATATATTACAAAGGTATTTCTTACATGTAATTATAAGAAGAAAACTAATATTACAATAGGTGATGTCAAGGCAAAGGGTTTCGCTTGACGAAGCATATCTTGCGAGGCCTTAGTTGGCCTTCGAAAAGGATTTACATAGCTAAGGAATTATTGCACATCAATATTACACTATTTAACCTGTACTTATGTTTCATTATCTGTGTACACTTAATGTAGGGCACAGTGTATAGAATCATTGTGTTATCGGTGGGATGGCCAAACCTAGTTAAAGACTATGCTGGACAGGAGTAGTCCATCTTCCACCCAAGACAAATTATCGTGTAACAAATATTCCGGGTATTGAAATGCAATTAGAAATATGTATTTGTAATTCGTCAGCTGCTTAATTATTATAAAAGCTCTGCCTAGCTTGGGGTCAGAGTAGTCAGATTAATTCTGGGGGCAATTTGGTTTTACTTTCCAAATTATTTCCTTACTGAAAATCAATCGGTAGTGTTAGTTTATGCTGAATATTGTAGTCACAAACGCAAAAATACGACGGATTTTGTTGTAAAGATGCCAAAACAATGTGTATAATTTAGTGGGCGATCGTTAAGTATCCGGACGCACAGAACTGATAACATTTTTTTTAAATTCAACATGCGTGTTTTATATATAGCAACCGCTTACGACTAGTTAATTCTAAATATGTTTATAAATAATTATCATCGACCGCGCACACCAACCCTTGTGGTGCGAGGTGCGTGCGCTAGGCAACCGAAAGAAAACGTAAACAAACAAGACTAAAACGGTGGCGGTCGTCGACCCTATTATATTCTATTGAAACAAGTGTCCAAACTATTTTCATTGCGAGGATGTGGGCCGTTGCGATGGCATCTTCGTAGACAATACTTATATGAATTATGTCATCAAATCTGTTTTATACTCTGTGGATCGCATAAAAAATTCAATTTTCGAACTTCAAACCACTGCTATGAGCGAAACATTGCTCTAAATGTTTTATACTTTTCTCCCATTTTTTCTAAATAAGAATTTCTTTTCAAAATAAGAATGTACACAACAATTCACGAATTATCACATTAATTACATCACTTGGATTGGCAAGGTCTATAATCGTTTAAACAATCGAGATGAATCTCACATCGATCACGATGTAGTTAAACAGAGAATGGTAATTAACTAAATTAATACTCTCCCTCTCTCGTGGTACATTGCACTTCAGCGAAGTAGTTAAATTTATTTTACTTTTAATTCCAATCCAATTAAAGCCGTTTTATGTCTAATTTTGCGCATCGCACAATTAATCCTTTAAGGGCCACTTAAATTATCTATATTTTACAATATATATATATATATGCAAGTTTATATGTTAAGCATTAAATAAATCTTGGCCTTCAGTCCACGTCCCCTGTGCGGTGATATTTTATGGCGGCGAGCCAACTCAGCGTCTGACGTTCAACATCCATGGCAAATTGGAACCGGAATACTCCAAGGGCAATGAATTATTCATTGATATCATTCATATGTAGTGATAAAGTGAGAATTATGAGCAAAAACCCCTCAAAGGAGGTCTGACTCCAGCATTAAGCTTAGGAAGCTAGTAATGATAGCGATAATATCAAGATATTTATAAAATTTGTTAACATTTTTTTAATATAAAGGAAACATGGTTTATTATAAGTGATTTTGTTTCCTTTTCCTTGTATTTTATATTTATGTAAGCACTTAGAGCAGCATACTGATTTTCTTGAAACATTTTCGAATTAATCGGTAACGCTACATTAAAATGATTAATTCAAGAGGCGAATTACATTCATCAAAATATATTATGATCATAAAGTGAAGTTATCTTTAATGTAATTCTAAAATATGTATCATCGATTCAGGAAATTGGTTCGCGTAATTATTTAAAGTAATTCTCATGTTTCATTGCTGAAACTTATTTCCCATTCAGCTCAATAAATTCGTTGTGACAACACACCTAAAGACGATTACTTTTGCATGTGTGATATGAAACGAATGTGATATAACAATTATTAAATATTAACATAGAGAACACTTCAATAAATATTTTATGTATTATGGAAATTCTTTAATTATTATGAATCAAGTCAAGTACTATCGGATACTACTAAGATAATTCAAACAAAACACACTGAAGGAATGGAAATATATTCAAACAAACAATTCCATTCATCACGAAGCGTAGCACTTCATTTTCCAAAAGTTCTTAATTCGAATCGATTTGAAGTGTCCGAGGAAGCGGTTCTATGCAAATAACTAATGGAAACATGGAAAGGTTTGACGTCCATTGCGTGATTCATATTGTATTGAGGAAGTAACAAAACGCACCCTTTGTGATTCTCGTTCAACCACCCCTTACCTGACGGCGTCCTAAAAGTAATTGATCAATAATTCGGTTATTCACTTAAGGTAGTTTTATCTTATCGTAAAATAGAATCAGTGGTGAAAGCGATTTGAAATCGTTAAATCGTTGTTAAGAGGTATGTGCCAGTATATGAACGCGGGATCTAGAAAGTATATTCATTTTATTCTTCTCTGACTTAGCGTTCCTGTAACATGTTAGGTGAATTTATTAAATTGTAATAGACCTGGTGCAGATTAGGTAATATAATACGACCCCTGTAGGATCTCTGATAGGACAGACGTAATATCACGCTACACTTCATACATCTTAGGTTAGGTTTTTTCTCATAAATTCACATAGTGTTCGTTTATTAATTAGACTGTTTCTAAGATGTAAATATAAAATATTTGTGTGAACCAACTAAGTTATTAAAATGTTCACGTCATCATAAAAAGACTCCTGACATTCCAGTGCTCATGCAATATTCCTATAAAAATGATTGAGTCCACATTCTACCATGGTCACATGGCTTGAATAAACAAACTTCCCTTTTAGAACATTAGGTGGGACTAGAGTGCGATAATTTTCTCGCCTTACTTTACTTAGGCATTATATTATTTATACATTAATTACTATATATATTTATAAAAAAGCAACATAATTAATATTTACAAAGAAATATCTCACATAAATCCTCGACACGTGCCTAACAACGTCGTTACATATGTATCATTCAAAACTAGTTTTTCAAAAAAAGCGAATCGGAAAACTGCCGATGTAAGGTAACTAACTACAAGTCTATAATCAGCGTTCAGTGAAAGTTATTTCTCCGCCATGTCCGTCAACTCGCTACCGGAAATGAGCATTAACTACTCCGCCATGTTGTCTGTTCATTTGTCGTTTAAATTTAAATGTCATTCTATTTGACATTCACAGACTTACTTTTTCGTTCTTTCAAAAGAGTAAAGTGAAAAAACTTTGTTTCATTTTATATTATTGATATTAATCATTGGCAAGTTATTCATACATTACATACATCAAGTTATTGTCAATTTATGTTACAGTAGTACGGTAGATATTGAATTATACTCAATGGAAATATTTCTGCAGCCGATTATTTTTTGAGTTGAGAAATACTTAAGATAAATTCCGATAGTATTTTATTGTTGCTGGTCACGAAACTATGCCAGTATTTGTAAATATCTATATATAAGAACTTATATTGAGCAAAATGAATTAAACAGACAGAGAAATTGATTTTGTTTTATTGATCAACATTCATCGCATAATGTTTACTACGGGTAGACACGTAAAATATTAAAGAAAAAAAACAAGAATGTAGGTAAGCGACTGAACTGTTATGTAACAGGTAGATATTGCATGACATTTACTGATGTTACCTTACAAACGATAAATTAACTTGATTCTTTCCTGACATCAATAACGGTAACGTCCCAGATTGAAAATTTGTCGCTGCTTTATTTTCATTCATGTTACTAAACAGTAAAGACCGGATATCAAAGTATGTATTTTAAGGCTAGCGTAAAAATTGGCGCTGTTCCGACGTCAATCACCACAGAGTAGAAAGATTTGAAACTGCTTATAGAAAAAGTAATTGGATTTTTAAATTACATATACAATAGTCATGTCATTATGAAGAGCAACTTTTTTTTACCGTCTTACACATTTCTATTTCCTATCAACTCATCCTCTACTACGCAATGCTTAATTAATTTTGTAACGTGATATTCTGAGTGATACTCATCTAATTGATGGATTAGCAAAGTACATTATTGATACTACTATGACTACGTCACTAGTTCTAAATTTGACATCCGGTTGGAACAAATGTGTATATCACGAAATGTTTCCAATTCAACTGTATAGGTACGTGTACTGAAAAAAAATGTCACAAATGAAAGGCAAGTCATAACTAAGGCAAAGACTACGTTAGAGCCAAAAATAAAATTTATCGAAACAATAAATAGCATCCTTCACTCACACATTAATCCGTATGTATTTTGGCATCAGCTCTAATTAGAACAAACAGTCTGAGTGTACAACTATTGAACAATGTTATGCTCTATTACTCTACCATTTAACATATCACAAAGATTCCAATCATACCTATATATTTTCATAATTCAAACTTTCAACTTAACAACATTAAGCGTTGAGATAAGTATTATTATATTTTTGAATTTATAAAGGTTATACTTATGTAATGCCTATTTCTAATCTTATAAGTTTTTCATAAAAAAGTAGGTACTGCAAAGTTTTTCAAGCTTTAATTCCTAACGGCACTGATACATAGACGGAAACTTTGTAACCAGGGCAACATTAATGTTCCCATATCTGAACAGTACACTGAAGTTGCGTCATTATTCCGAAATACAGCAGTTTATTTTTCTATAAACATCAGAGCGTATGGTTTGTGCCGTTGCGTTCGTCGTGCCCCATAAAGTTTGCAGAAGTCTTAGTGAGTAGGCATGATATGAAAATGACATAAATTGAATTTCTTAATTTAAATGTTAGATATTTTAATATTAAAGCTATAAAATGTATAAACTACACGTGGGTGCATAAAAATTGTAAGATATTTTTTGTTATTGAAATCGCAAATGTATTGAAACACCACGACTGATTTTATTATTCATACCAATTCATAAATACTCTCCAATATCATGCGAATAGTTATTGTAAAATTGCAATATCTTGAGGTAATCAACCTGCTTTTATTATTTATATAATTAATTGATACTTTTCCATGTCATATTGATAGTTACTATTTTGAAAAGGCAGCAAGTATTTTAAAATACATTTAAAAATAAATTACCTTACTAAGTATAATCCTTTACTAATTCTTCAATTCACAAACACCAGTGTAACTAAACGCACATTTAAATAACGAACTATATTCAACGCGTACTTCGTTTTCCTATTTTAAAAATATGTATTAAAAAGGTATGTGAAATTAATAAAGCGCTTTTGTATTATACAAATAAGGATTAATATCGTTTACTGTCGATCGTGAGGAAAACGACAGGCGGACCGCGCGGAGTGGACGCCGAGACTGATTTTTCAGTAGGCGGCACAACGCCCAATGGAATACATACTATGAACAGAACGCGTCATGCAGTAATGAAACATTATGCCGTTGGCCTAATTCAGTTAATAAGATAAAAGTCGATTTGATACTCTCATGCAATACTTCGCAAACTATAATGGGTGTAAAATAACTATGGTTTAATTTCTACTAAATGAATTCATAGACTATAACTTTTAGATAAAATATCAAAAGTATCAAGCACACACCATAATTAGCTCATTATATTCATTCGTGACATTTATATCCTTTGACAATTTGAAATACGAACAAAAATTGTGAACGGTGCAAAATTTGAAAATTCGCCAGTGAGACTCTCGATTTATAACAAATAGTTTTAGCTCTTCCACACGGAGCGTCTATATCGCAATAGAAAGATTCGTTTACAAATGACATATAATATAGGTAATCACTAAATATTAAAATAACCTAGTGTGGTACGATTTTTGTCGCTTGAAAATTATTGTAATTAATTATATAAAATAACAAAATTAAAGTAATAAATAGTATTTGAAACGGTATTGTAGCAAGATAAATAAAAGACAGATTGACAGAAAAGATATATTTTCTATTTTTTGAATGTTTTTGATTAAGGGACCACTCGAGAACGGTATGCACTTAATAATTTCCATAAATAAAAACATTAAAGTATATAAAATAGCAGTATTATTACAATCTTGGTGTTCCAATGCATACACATTACATTGGTACGTCGCAGCTTCTAAAGCTGATGAGCGAATCCTACAGCTATCGGCCTAAAAATAACGCGCGCAACGAAAGAATTGTTTACTGCTGAATGTTACTGGTGCCCGCGATGCCCTGCCTTTCTGATAAAACACTTGCTTATGCACTCCGTTAATGTTAGTGCTGTTCCAAAATTAACGATAAAATTATTAAAAAAATTTAAAAAAAAACACTCGATTTTTATCACATACCGAGATAAGTTCAATAGATTCCACTAAAGAAATAATTTAAAAATTAATTTTCGACCCAGACGTAATCTAAATGTCGGAAGAGAATTATTATGACTGATGTATAACTAGCATCAAGATATTGCGGATGTACTATTTCACTGAAATCTAAACGTGAAAAATAAAAAATAATACACATATAAATAATTGTGAAGAAAATTATTTCACAGCTAGATAGTGATGCCAAATGTCTAGACTTACAGGGATACAGCGTTCTTTTTCACCCTAACCGAAGACTATGGATGAACAAGAAAACATTTTATTATTATGAGAGAATATTTATTTATTTTTCTTTTCCGTTATTGTTCTCTTGATTATAATAATAGCTAAGAAACTAATATATTATACCGTACTTATTATTTGATGATTTTTTTATAAATTTTTACACTCTTCTGGCATCACCAGAGACCTTATTTACATAAATTGAGATTACAAATAAAAATAAATAATTATAAAAGTCACAATAATAGTAAAAATAATAGTAAATTTTTACTATTATTTGTCAATTGATGTTACAACGCTGTAAGCTTGGATACAAGCCGGCAAATAGAATATACATATACTTTAGTAATACCCAAGATTTTGATAATATGTGATGTTTTTATGTTGTAGCAAAATCTTTATTCAGGCAAGTGCTTTTATAATGTTCAATTTTACGGGTTACGGAACGGTATCTGGTAACACTACAATGACCGCATCTGCGTATTATACAAAAACAATTCTACTTTTTCATGCTTAACTGCTTACATAACGTTGCTTAGATGAAGTCTGACCAATACGATACAGTACCGATTATACCAATATAAAATCATGCTGGCTTGAACGCAGGATTATTGAATTATTCCATAACGTCACTTTTGGATTTAAAAAATCGAAATATATCGAACTGCCTCGTTGGTCGTGTTGGTTGCAGATACGACTGCCGATCAAGAGGTCCCGGGTTCGATTGCCGGGTCGAACACTACAAAACTTTCTAATTTAGATTTTCTAGTGGTAGTTCGGAGTCTGGATATGTGCCCGATGCATGGGAATAGGCTCACCACCTATTACATAGCGGGACGTAAACGTAACCG